>PVIU01021536.1:0-31348 GCA_004026605.1 Ondatra zibethicus
AGGTGAGAGTGGAGAAACAGTGCACCCGAGGGGTTAAGAGAGCAGAACGAGGTCAGGAGGGGGCGTGGCCAAGAGAGGGGGCTGAGTGCGCTGGGGTGGAACAGGGACACCAAGGGGAGGCGGGACCAAGGGAGGAGATGGGAACCAAGGAAACCAGAGTTAAGAGATCCTAGAGGTTAGAACAGTACCAGGACTGGAGGATACAGGGTGGAGCGGGAGGAGAAGTGGGAGCACAGTGGAGTTAAGGGGAGGCAAGGGTTAGCTGTCAGTTGGTGACAGGTGGGAGATGAGGTACGGACCAAGCACAGAGCAGAGGTGGGAAACAGACACAGACTTACTTCATCCTAATCTCTCTCTGCTTCTTCTCCTTGGCTTTCACAAAGGCTGTGGGATCAAAACGGGGCGCACGACCACCTAGACAGTGTGAGGAGGAGGCTGGCTCGCATACCGGCTTCTGTGGGCGCTAGCCCATCCCGCCTCCCCACCACAGGGCGGGGCAGCCACAGACCTGTGGGCGAAGGCGAGGGGCGTGCTGGCCGGCCGCGACCCCTGGCCCCACGGCCGCTCTCCCGCGACGAGGATCGAGTGGCCGCGCGGCCGCGAGACGTGGAGCGCTCCCGGGACGACGAAGCTCGATCCCCCCGGGCTGGAGCCGGCGCAGGCAGAGTGCGTCTCCTGGGAGCACCAAGTCCGCTGTCAGCTTTGCACCCGCCAGCCCATTCCCACCCTGGGGCCACACACAGCTCCTCTGCACCTGAGGCCCACCTTCTATCTTATATCCCCAAACATTCCCACCCGGGATCACCTTTCCATACCCCACCTTCTCCAGTCCTTTGCCAGGATCTGCCACTTCCTTACATCCTAATACCTCGCTACACCCTGAGGTTTTTCTTCTAAGTCTCCCACGCCAAACGAGGACAGCAGACACCTCCCTGTTTCCTCCCGCTGGGATCAATAGGCCCTCAGGCTCCACCCACACCCAAACCTACCTCCAGGCCCTCCTAATTCTCCACAGGCCCCGCCCACCTCCCGCAAAATCACCTTACCTGACTCCACCCCATTTCTGAGATTCACACACACTCACTCACACCATCAGCCCCACCTCTCACCCCCTTCTGTACATGGCCAGCTCAGTGTTGAGCGTCTTCAGCCGCGCTCTCAGGCTGCGCTCCGAGGCCTTCACCTCCTCGAGCTGCGGAGGGAAGCGGAGAGGTAAATGCCACGCCGAAGTCCAGACCAGGCCAAAGTCCAGGGAGGCGCCCCCTCACCTCCTTGGCCAGGCGGCGGCAATCCTGGCTGCGACGACCCGCAGCCCTGCCCCCGAGGCCACGCTCCTGCCGAAGCTCCAGCTCCAGGCCCCGCACCAGCCCGCGCAGCGCCTCGGCCTCCTGGCGAGCAGCCCGCCCGGCCAGCGCCTCCTCTCGGGAGCGACTCAGCTGCATCTCCAGCTCGCGCTTCTCTGATGCCAGGCGGGTCACCCTGAGAGTGGGGAGAGGACCCAAGCGCCGTGAGCCGCTCCCCACTACTCCACAGGAGGCAGTCCCCGAGACCCCCTCGCCCCCAGGAAAGAGAAATGCAGTTCCAAGGAAGGGATCTGGTCCTGTCAACTTCCCTCCGAGGCAGGAAGGATGCTGAGGCTACTTCTTCGCCTTCATCCACCCCACACCCAGACACATCAAGCTAGCCCTAGTATCCTTGCTCCCACCTCCAAGACTTTCCCAGTCAGATCTTATCACCAGCCAATAGCAACTGATTAGGTCGCTACCCTGCTCAATGATCCTTAAGAAAACACCACATACACAGGCTTTTCCTTGCCACTGTTTATAAATAGCAAGAGGCGAAGGTAACTAAGTGTCCACAGGCAGAACTAATTGAGTTCTGTGGCTCATACACAGTGGAGTGCTGCCATGAAAAGAGTTGAGGGCTGATTTTCACTAATTTAAAAAGTGCAGAATATATTTACCAAGACCCTTTTGTATAAAAAGGAATGAGAGGAGTTATAAATTATCTATGTATGTTCATATTTTTAAAAACATAGGATACATTTAAAAAAAACTTTCAAATGGAGGAAGGGTTGCCAATGTAGTGGAGGAGCAAGAGGGACCAGATGGAGAAACTGGACCTCTCTTTCCACCTTTAATTCTGGACTACAAAAATACTTTATGTAGAGACAGACTGTGGCTATACTGCCCAGGCTGATCTTGAATTTCTGAGTTCAGGTGATCCTCCTGCCTCAGGACCTATCACCAGAATCGGGTAAAGGGGGCGGTCAGCAGGCTCCAAGAAACATAAATGTATATCAAAGGTGGAGTAACTGCAGAGTTATATAATGTGGCTAAAACAGACTTTTAGCAAGTGGGATACGGAGCTTTAGGGCAAAAGAGGCTGCAAAAAAAAAAAAAAAAAAAAAAAAACCTAACCTTTATTCGGAAGTCTCATTAGTGATTAGTATTATGTGGAATTAAAAAAAAACTGTTACTAACCTTGGAAACTATGATTTTTTCATCAGAAAAATAATGGGTATAAAATCAAGGAAAAAGTAAGAACAGACAGTATATTCTCCTAAAAGTGTACCCGTCTTCTGACTCTTTCTACAAAAAAAAAAAAACTAAGTGCAGCCCAAAGACAGTGAACACTTGCAACAAACAGCTCATGCTGCTAACACTGGCTCCCAATAAAAGAAATAAAATGTCTTGGAAAATAGTGATGGAGCCCCTGCCTAGAATCCCCCAGTGAGGGTATAGCTCAGTGAAAGAACACTTGCCTAGCATGCACAAGCTCAGGGTTCTACATCTGACACTAAAAAGCAAAACAGAGAAGATTACTGAGGCCCTTCTAAAAGGATATAGAACCCAACACAACCAGTTCCACCTGGTCAAAGACAACACTAACATGCAAACAAAACTCCGTTGCAATGAATCAATTAGATCACATCTGTGGTGAGCTGAATACTGGCCCCACATGCCCAAAGATATGCAAGGCCTTCTCCTGGAACCTGTGAACGTTCCACTATTTAGCGAAAAGGAACTTTTACAAATCTGGTGTGGGTGCTAAGATAAACTGATTCTCCTGAATCATCAGGGCAGGCCCTAAACATAATCACAACCTGAGATTAGAGTCACAGAGCAGGGAGGGGAAGGTGTCCACACAGTCCAGAACAGACTACCAGGACACAGGCCAAGAACAGCAGCAGCTCCCGGGTGCTGGAGAGACAAGAAAGGGATTCTCCCAAGGAGATATGGGAGGATGGCCCCACTGAAGCCTACACTGCAGCCCAGCAAATACCATCCCCGACGCTGCCTCCAGAGGGAGGCAGAATACACTTCCAGTGGTTTTCCTTTTGGTTTTCATTTTTATTGCATGTATTTATTTGTGTGTATGCACACAAAACACCCTCATGTCATAGCACTCATGTGGCGGTCAGAAGACAACTAGTGGGACTTTCCCCCTTCCACCATGTGGGTCCCAGAGATTGAAGCAGGCTTGGTGACAAGCACCTTTGCCAGAGGAGCCACTCACTGACCCACTGCAATGGTTTTTGGGTTTTCGAGACAGGGTTTCTCTGTAGCTTTGGAACCTGTCTTGGAACTTGCTCTGTAGACCAGGCTGGCCTCCAGATATGCCTGCTTCTGCCTCCCAAGTGCTAGGATTAAAGGTGTGCACCACGATGCCCAACGACCCACCAAATCTGGGGCGTTTTGTCACAGCAGTCAAAGGGAACCAACACAAGCGCAATTAACTTCAAATTCAGGCGTTCATAATGACCATGACCACAAAAGCCGCTGGTGTCTGTGGAGGATGAGAGCCAGCTAAGCATTCTGTCACAGGTGTGTAAAAAGACACTGATTGTGCCACTCCTGAGGAAAATGTACTTCTTTACCCCAGCTGGCAAAAGCAGAAAGAATCATGGAATTGGATCATTTCCTCAGAAGATATCAGTCTGGCCAACAGTCTCAAGAACTGGCAAAACGTGGTGGTGCGCACCTTTAATCCCAGCACTCAGGAGGCAGAAGCAAGTAGACCTCTGAGTTCAGGGCCAGCCTGGTCTATAAGGCAAGTTCTAGGACAGCCAGGGTTACACAGAGAAATCTTGTCTCAGACAAGGATGAAGGGAGGAAGGAAGGAGGGGAACAAGACAAGAGCAAAACATGGTGGTGCACACCTATAATCTCAGCATTCAGGCAGCAGAGGCAGGAGGATTGCCGAAAGTTCAAGGATAGCCTGGTCTACCTGGTAAACACATAAAAATAGGGTTTTTTTTAAAATAGGTTCACTCTCTCACACACACGCACACGCGCACACACACATACACACACACGCACACGCACATACATACACACACGCACACACTCCTGTGAACCCTCCATTATGCACTTCCCAGAACCAGCCTCTGCAGAGCCAGCACTTGGAATGACCCTCTACCTTCTGCCTGGATCACCGCCCTATGGGGCAGCATTCTCCCTCAGAAGCAGGGCCCTGTCTCCAAGAGAAGGAAGGGGAGGCAGAGTTAGAACTGACAGGGAGGACACACCACTAAGTTGAGAGATTTCAATACACCCTTACCAGCTGCTGATGGGTAGAGGTCGCCACCTTGTGGCCAATCTGGGAGATGACTTGGGTGGAGGGTAAGTTCCTCAGACTCCCACAGGGTCCTTCCTCCACCTCTGCTCAGCAGCGCCCATGGGTCCTGCTACCCAGTGTACGCCCGAGTGAGAGAAGGCCATTCCTCTCTGGCAGCATTTGACACTCAGTCTAGGCTGGCACCTCCATCAGTGCAGAAGTGCTGTCTGCATCCAAGGTTTAGTCTGGCTGTATAATTCACTGTGTGCCCTGGGAAAGTGCCCTAGCCCTCTGGGTTTCTTGGCATGGCGATGATAGCAATGTCTATCTCATAGGGCTGCTGTGAGGGTAACCACTTCTGCCTTCCATGGGCACACAGGCACAGACATAATACATAATAAAATCAATCTTAAAAAAGAGTAATATGGGGGGCTGGAGAGATGCTCAGTGGTTAAGAGCACTGCCTGCTCTTCCAAAGGTCCTGAGTTCAATTCCCAGCAAACACATGGTGGCTCACAACCATCAGTAATGAGATCTGGTGCCCTTCTGGCCTGCAAGCATATATGCAGGCAGAATACTGTATAAATAAATAGATAGATAGATAGATAGATAGATAGATAGATAGATAGATAGATAGATAGATAGATAAATAAATAAATAAATGTGTAGCTTGGCTGGCTAGCATACGTGATGCCCTGGGTTCAATCCCAGGACTACATAAGGCAAGTCTGGTGGCCTATGCGTACAAGCCCATGGACACCCAAGATCTGGAGGAAGGAGGACCAGAAGTTCAATGTCATTCCTAACTAGATCGAGAGTTTGAAGCCAGTCTTGAATAGATGAGGCCTTGTCTCAAAAGGGAAAAAAAAAAAAAAGAAATGGGCCAGCAAGATGGTTCAGTAAGCCTGACAACCTGAGTTTGATGCCTGGAAGCCATGTAAATACGGAGAGAGAGAACCAACTCCACATGCCATGGTGCGTGCACATGTGTACGCACGCACACACACCATGCATATGGTACAATTTTTTAATGTCACTAGTCCTCCTCAAAGAATTGGCCACTTCCAGGTAGAGACCAAATCCCTGCCTCAGAAGACAGAACACAGCAGGAGTCAGGGAGTATTCCAGAAGCCTTCACTCTCTCAGTTTTCCCCCACAGTTGAAGACTTTGCATAAGCTGCACCCTCTGCCTAGAACACTCTAACTCCTTCACCTAACCTACCTGTCGGGCCCTGGGCACAGCTACCTTTCTGCATCCTCCTCTCCTCCTCCGTAGCGGATAACACGATTATGTGGTTGTTGATTACCATCCATTCCCACTGGGCTAGGACCCCAGGCAGGGAGCCGGGCAGCAAGAGGCTGGGTGAAGGCTATTCGGCCGCTCTTCCAGCCTATTTCACATGGCCTTTACTGACGGTGCTCCTGCTTCCGCACCTTTTTCTGGGACCCCCCTCCCGATCCCACACACACTGAGCATCCTTCTCACTGTCCTAGGGGCCCAGGAAGGCAGTGCCAGGGCTATCCATCACCACTGAATTCCCAGCACCCAACAAAAGGCAGAGAGGCGGGGCTCAGAAGGAAAAAGGCGGCGCCTATCCCATCCACCACACCCACCACACACATCCCCAGACTCACTGCTCCCTCAGGTGCCAGATCTCTGTCTCCCGAGTATCACGAGCGTCCTGGCCGCCATCCAGCCCGCGAAGGCGGCCCAGCTCCTCCTTCAGTGAGCGGATGATGCCCTGCAGGACCACAGGGTCCGGCTTGCCCTGGTACGGGAGGGGCAGCGGGTAATGAATCCTGAGAGAGGGGATCAGAACCACGGAGTCTCAGAGGCCAAAATCCACCCGAAGACACAGATCTCCGAGTCAAAGAACACAAGCACACAGAGTCCCAAAAGTTTGTGTTCTTGTTTTCTGTTTTGTTTTATGTTTTGAGGGCTTTGCTTGTTTGGGTTCTTGTGGCAGGATCTCACTGTGTGACCCTGGATGTCCTGGAACTCTCTACATAGTCCAGGCTGACCTAGAACTCAGAGATCCGCCTGCTTCTACCTCCCCAGTGCTGGGAAAGCAGTTGGCTCTGGGTTCTTTGTCCACAAACTACCATGCCAGCCACTCATGCCCAGATGTCTCTGAGCTTCTGCCTCAGGATTCCAAGGACTCAGGGCTTGACAGGACCCATGCAGTGCCAGCTGACTGTCCTGTCATGCCTGCAGGGAAGGCACTGTCACTTAAGCCCCAGACTCTACTCTGGGAACACCAGATGGCCTGAGCTGAGTTGGCCCTGAGCTGGGGACATTACAAGATGCCTTCAGGTGCTGTCCCACTCACCACAGCTACAGGATTTCTGACTTCCGCTCACTGGCCCAGACAAGGCAAGAGGACGGCCATGAGTTCATGGCCAGGCTGGGCTACATAGCAAGACTCTCTACTAAAATTAATAAAGCAGCCAAGTGGTGGTGGCGCACACCTTTAATCCCAGCACCCGGGAGGCAGAGACAGGCGGATCTAGTTCCAGGCCAGCCTGGTTTACAGAGTGAGTTCCAGGGCACTCAGGGCTACACAGAGAAACTCTGCCTTAAAAACCAAAAAAGTTAAAATAAAATAAAATAAAATAAAGGAGGGCAGAGAATGACTAGAGATGGCTCAACATTTAAAACACTTGTTGTTCTTACAGAGGAGCCAGGTTCAATTCCCAGGACCCACTGTAATTGCATGTGAGGGGATCCCAGACGCCCTCTTCTGGACTCTGCAGGCACTACAAGCAGGTCGTGTACAGACATGTATGCAAGCAAACACCCATACACATAAAACAAATTTAAAAAAAAAAAATTTAAAGGGAAAGGGGCTGGAGGGATGGCTCAGCAGTTAAGACCACTGGCTGCTCTTCCAGAGGACTGGGGTTCAGTTCCCAGCATATGAGCACTTAAACCAATTCTATGGGAAGTCTGGTGAGCCCTGTTTCTTTTCTTCCTGCTTTGGTAAAGATGCAAGGCTGCTGCGGGAAGATTTACAACTAACAGCTACTCTGTGACCACGAAGAGATAAGGGTAGGATTATAAAAAGGGGGCCAACATATTAAACATACAAAGATTTTTAAAAAAAAAAAAAAACCACACATGTACACAAAAAGAAAGGATCCCTTAGCCAGGTACGATGGTACAATCTGGGAACCCCAGTACTTGGGAGGCTGAGGCAGGAGGACTCCCACGGAGGCTGGTCTGGGCTACACTATGAGTTCTAAATAAGTCAAGGCTACAAAAGATATGTCATGTGTCAAAAGCAAAAACAATTAAGAAGCCAGCCAAGGTGATGCACACTTGTAACCTCAACACTTGAGAAGCTGAGGCAAGAGGACTACCATTAGTTCAAGTCCAGGCATTGTGAGTTCTAAGCCAGCCTAGGCTACAAAGTTACACCTTTAATCCCAGCACTCAGGAAGCAGAGACAGGCAGATTTCTGTGAGTTCAGGGCCAGCCTGAGCTACATAGTGGGTTCCAGAACAGCCAGGGCTACATAGAGAGATCCTGTCTCAAAAAAACAAAACAACAACAACAAAAAAGGGCAAGCAAATACACAAAGGGCAAACAGAAAGATCTTATGCCCCTAATAGTAAACTGAACTGCAGTCTGGATGTCTGGCTAGGTGATAAATCATTATGTTTAAAGCATGTGGGGATGTAGCTCAGTGGCAGAGTGCTTGCCTGCCATGTGCAAAGCCGTGGATTCAGCTGCACAAAAGAAATACACAGGCACTGGCTATGATCATTCTGCCACTTGTATCCAGTCACAATAGTAAAATGACACAGAGGTTACAGACCTGCAGGTGAAATAAATGCATCTCAGCCACCTGGCACTGGGGGCTCCTCCCACCCCTGCCCACTGGCCTGGGCCCTCAGCCAGCCACTGTGCCCACCTGTCAAACTCCACGGAATAGATGAGGATGAGGTAGCGCTTGGAGTTGAGCTGTGCCGACCTGGGGGCCAAGGTGCCCGGGCGGCCCCCCAGCTTGCGACTCCGCAGGGACTCCAGGTCTGTGTAAGTGAGCAGGTCCAGGGTAACAGACTCACTGCTCTGTGGGAAAAGAGGATGGGAGGTGCCAAGGATGTTCACAGCCACCCTCTCAGTCACCATGCCAGGTCTCAGGTCCTCCTGCCCCTGCCTCCCCAGTGCGGGGATGGCAGGTGTGCAATTGGAGCTGCCTGATGGGGTGGCAGATTCCACCTGGCAGCCGCACCTGTCCAGGCTCAGCATGCTAGCACAGAAGCACACTCCACTATCTGAAAACTGCTATCCAGGGGGCTGGTGAGACAACGGCTCAGTGGTTACGAGTGTGCGCTATTCTTCTGGGGCATCCACATCAGATGGACCACTGTTTGTTACTAACTATTGTAAGCCACCCAGTATGGGTGCTGGGACCCAACCTATGTCCTCTGCAAGAGCAGCAAGCTCTCTTAACCACTGAGATGTCTCTCTAGCCCATGTGGCTAAATTCTTATGAAATACTGGGGCTGGGGCTCAGTTGGTAGCATGCTTGTCCTGGGTTCCAACTGGGTGCTTGTCCCAGCACCGCATAAACCAGGCCATCAAATGCTGGCTCAATCTGTAATCCTGGTTCTAGAAGACAGAAGCAGGAGGATGAGGAGTCTGGATCATCCCTGGTTACACAGCAAGTTCAAGGGGTTCCAGGGCAACCTGGGCTACATGAGACAATGTCTCAAAAAAAAGGTTCAGAATTCTTTAGAAAAATGTATGAACTACATATAATTATTTATCTGTAAAAACAGTCACATGTATTCATGTGAAGAGAGAGAAATGAAGAAAAGTTGGACTGATTTCACCAGTACTTTTAATATAAAATTTATTATGTATTTTATTTAATAGTGTGTGTGTGTGTGTGTGTGTGTGTGTGTGTGTGTGTGTGTGTGGCATCCATGCTTGCATTCTTGATTTATTTTTATTTTATGTGCATTGGTGTTTTGCCTGCATATATGTCTGTGTGAGAGTGTCAGATCTTGGAATTATAGACAGGTATGAGCTGCCACGTGGGTGCTGGGAATCAAACCCAGGTCCTCTAGAAGAGCAGTCAGTGCTCTTGACCACTGAGCCATCTCTCCAGCTCCCATGTGCTTGCATTCTGGTGCCGCGTGTGGAGGTCAGAGGACAACGTTCACTGTTCTGCTCTGTCCTTCCACCAGGTGGAACCTGAAGATGGACCCAGGTCACCAGGCCGGACATTCAAGCACCTTTTTACCTTCTAGGCCAGTTCTGGAGCCTTCACCAATATCTTAACAAGAACATTAAGAGTGGAGTGGTTTTCCCCTTCTCCTTTGTGGCCCAAATCTACTTTTCTTTTTTCTTTTTTTTTTTCTTTTTTTGGTTTTAAGATTTATTTTAATTTTAATTCTGTGTCTATGTCAGGGTATGTATGGCAAGTGTGGGTGCCCTCAGAGGCCAGAGGATGTCATAGGAACCACTGGACATGAAGTGACAGGCAGCTGTCAGCCTGAAATGGGTGCTGGGAACCAAACTCAGGTCCTCCTGAAGCAAGTACTGTCAACCACAAGCCATCTCTTCAGCACCCTCTACACTACTTGTTTTGTTTTGTTTTGTCTAAGACAGGGTCTTTTGCATTCAAACTGGCCTCAGTGTCACTTTGTAACTGTGGTAGTTTGAATGTAATTGGCCCCCATGATCTCATAGGGAGTGGCAATATTAAGCAGTGTGGCCTTGCTGGAGTGGGTATGGCCTTGGTGGAAGTGGTGTCACTGTGGGGTGGGCTTTGAGGTTTCCTATGCTCAGGACACCACCCAGCATGTCAGACCATTTCCTGTTGCCTGCAAGATGCAGCACTCTCAGCTCCAGCACCACCTCTGCCTGCACGCTGCCATGCTCCCTGCCATGATGACAATGGACTGAACCTCTGAAATTGTAAGCAAGTCACCTCAATTAAATGTTTTCTTCATGAGAGCCAGGGTGGTCATAGTGTCTCTTCACAGCAATAGAAACCCTAACTAAGACAGTACTCAAGGATGACCTTGAACCTCTCATCCTCCTTGAACCTCTCATCCTCCGGCCTCCACTATTTAAGTTCTGGGATTATAGGCAGACACCACCATGCCCAAATAATGACGTGCTGGTGATCCAACTGGGGGGCTCTGTGCACACTAAGCAAGCACTCCACCCTGGAGCCACACCCCCAGCCCTACAATCTCAATTTTCTAGAAGAAAACAACAGTCACCTGAATCATAAGTGATCACTGGCATGCACAAAAGAAGCTCTGAAGGCCAGGCATCCTGCACAAATGAGGCAGCCCATCCACAGCCCCACACCCCAAACTCTGGGCAACAGAAAGCTCCTGGTCCCTGATGCTGGTGCCTACCTGGGTGAGGGCCGACTCCAGCATGTTACAGAAAATGCTGAACTGTTTGAAGTTCCCCGTCTTGTGAGTCAAATCTTCAATGACTGTGTAGATAGAAAAGTTCCTCCTGAGATCTGACCACCTACCCAGCCCAAAGGCAATATGCTCAATTTCTCCAGCTCGGCTCATCCCTCATTGTCTCTGGCCAGCTCAATGGGGCCCACACTCCTGTCCCACCTTGGAGAGCTTCAGAAGAGGCAGGAGCACAACTAGGCTCAACCTCAGCTCTAGGAAAAAGCTGACCTCACCGGGGCGGGGGGGGGAGGGGAGAGGGAGGGCACCCCAACAGGAACACTCACAGCTGGCATCAAACTCGCCACGCCACTGGTCAGCCGTCATCCGGTCCTCCACCTCCAGCTCCAGCACCTGCCCTGAAACCACCACCCGCACAGCATGCTCCACACCCCGGAAGATGTAGTCCACCTGCAGGCCAGCTGGCTGGTCCATGGCCAGGGTCCCTGAAGAGAGGGAACAAAACACAGACCTAGAGAGGGACGGCTAGTGTCTTCAGAGTACAAAGGACTGGAGTTACAGACAGTTGTGAGCTGCCGTGTGGGTGCTGAGAATTGAACCCGGGTTCTCTGGAAGAGCAGCCACTGCTCACAACCGCTGAGCCATCTCTCCAGCCCCTCAACCTTGGTCTTTTTGAGACTGGGTCTCACTCTGTAGCTCTGTCTGGCTCAAAACTCATGATTCTCTCCCATCAGCCTCCCGAGTGCTGGGATTGCCACGCCCAGCAGTTCTTCGCACTCTTTGTGCCGTTATCAGGTTTAACCCTCCCAACAGCTCTGGGAAGAAGGTGTCAATTTTTAAACTCATCTTTCAGACAAGGAATGAGGCGCAGAACAATGAAGTCATTCTCCTGAGATGAACAGTGGATCCAGGAACTAACTCTCAGCTCAGCTCACCATGGCGGTACACTCCAGTTACCCCAGCACTCAGATGGAGGTAAGAAATGTAGCCAACAGTCTGAGGCCAGCCTAAGCTACATAACGAGACCCCAAGACAGAAACCTGTCCTCAAAACAAAACGCAGCAACACCACAGAGCCCCCACTTTGGGTTTTTGTAGTGGCGGGGATTTGCATTTTGGTTGTGGTTTAGTTTGGTTTGGGGACAGAAGTTTTGGGAGCACACAAGCAGCCCATGCTGGCTTGGAATTCAGGTTTCTGGAACGCTTTGGAGGGCTCCATAAAACCTAAAAGACCCCACCAATTATGCTTCCACTTTCTAGTTCTTAAGCCTGAAGTACTAATTAATCTCTGCGGTGCTGCCCTTTCTAACTTGACCCACAATCCAGTGCCAGAGTTCCAGGCCCCACCCACAGACCCCGCCCCTCAGCTCTGCAGACCAGTCAGGGCCACCACAACACGGTTACTAGGGCACTGGAGGTGGAATGCCTGGGAAACTGTGCTCAAGGTACTGCCTCCCTTGTCCCCACTGCCAATCTGGCCTAGTCCTCCACCCTGTACCACCTAGGCCCCACATCCCTGCCCAGCACCCTGTGTCCACTCCCACCCACCATCTCGGTCCCAGACATTCAGCCTCTGAATAACAGGCCTAAAATCAACTCTTCCCCCAATGCACGCCTCCCTCCCAAAGCCTCTTGAAGGCATAGAAACCACCCCTTAGCTATTGCCAGACACCAACCCCACAAATCCTACACTCATTCCTCCCCTTGACTCAGGACACCCTCCCCTGTGCAGACCTCCAGTTCCTTGGCCCGCGTGCTCCCTGTCACAGGGCGGAAACCGACCCCCTCTCTCTACAAAGATCCCTGCTCCATCCTCTTCTCCCAGCACGCTGCTTCTCCCTACATCGGCCCCCACTTTCACGTTCTCCTAGGACCCCATCCCCTGCATTTTCTATCTGATTTGTTATGCCCCCCTTTATTCTGTTTCAAGTCTGCTCACATGTTCAAGATAGCCCACGTACACCCCACTTTCCCCGTGTTTCATCTCCCCCATATTTCACCTGGATTCTGCCCAAACTGTCTAACACCCCCGCCCCACCCCCACGCTCATTTGCCACCTCTCTTCCCTTGGACAGCCTCCAAGTCTCTCTGGCTCCCTCCAGACCTCCTCCCTCCAGACCCCCTCCCTCTACTGCTCAGCTAAAGGACCCACAGTTCATCCTGGTGGCTGACTTCAAGAGTGTCCCAAGTCTCTCCTTGCCCCTCTTCTACTCACCTTCTGACCAGCACCCTAGCATAGAGGCTCCACCCTTGCCAGCCCTTGATGCCACATCCCAACCCTCCACAGCCACGGGACACTGAGGTACACACACCTGGAGCACCCCGGTGCCCACTCCCTCTGCAGCCGCGGGACACTGAGGTCGCCCTCACAATCTCCAAACCTCCAGCATCTTTCACTAAGGGAATTCTAGCTTTTTTCCCAGGGCTAAGTCACTGCCACTAGCTCCTCCTCCCAAACTGTGCTCCAAAATTTCAGTCTTCACCCAATGCAGGAAAGAGAACCCTCCACACTGGGCTCACCAAAGAACCTCATACCACCACATCCCACCATCACCATGGAAAAATCACTGTCCCCAGCCCACCACAAGCTGTCTGCCCACCAACCACCTCACACTACACCCATCTCTAGCCTCACTGAGCTCACAGGACTGTCACACACTGTGACACATAGCCTGACTTCCACCCCACTCTGGGTTGACCTCCCAAGCCTGGATGAATATGAGCTGGTCAGAGCTCCCTCCTCCTTCACCCCTGTTCTTCCCCTTCCACTGTTCCCCAGGAGTATACAACAACAAAAGCCCTTCAGGCCACTGAACATGATATCTCTGCCTTCTGCTAGAATCAATTATAGGACACCCCACAATCTAGACCACTACAGTATACCATACAGTTCCCCCAGCACACCCGGTGTGTCCCGAAAACACACTTACCAACGCCGCATCCTAATTCTGCACTCTGGTAGGTATTACAATCATACCCCATTTTACAGACCATGAAATTGAAGCTCCTACAGCTAGGCACAGCAGCCATCTCCTCCTCACGGTCCAGCTATGCGTCCCAACACACCCCTTCCCTCCCAAGGTGCTACGGCATTGACTCACGCTCATGGCTCACACCTTACAATCAGGGCTGCAGGCTGGGAACTCACAGCTTCAGACCAACGCTCCTTGCTCCCCAGTGTACCATGAGTAAGGTACTTGCCATCTCTTTGAATTCTTCTGCCTTAGTAAAGTGCAGATAAAGCTAGGCCTGGGGTCAAAGTCCTGTTAGCAAGAGGCTGGATGTGGAATCAAAAGTCTAGGACACAGCCTGGGCAACAGTGAGATCAAGGCCATGCTGGGTGACTTAGGGAGACCCAGTCTCAAAAAAGAAGGTTAGAGATGTAGCTTAGTGGTAGGGGTCTTACCTAGCATGTATGAGGCCCTGGGCTCAATCCCAGATAGTGCATATGTGTGTGTGTGTGTGTGTGTGTATTATAAATATATTTGTAAACACACACACACAAAATGGGGAAAAGTGCGCTGACCTCGTAGGACTGTCATGAGGACTGAGTTAGTCAATGCACTTAAGGTGCTCCCTACAGGGCCTGCCACTCTCCCTTACAACCACTCTTAGTTAACAGCCCAAAGGCCACTTAATCTTCATCCCAAAAGTCTGCAAGCATGGCTCAGCGAAAACAGCTAGCTTGCCTAGAATCCACGAGTAAGAGGCTGGGGCGGTGATGGCGCACACCTTTAGTCCCAGCACTCGGGAGGAGAGGAAGGTGGGTCTCTGTGAGTTCAAGGCTAGACTGGTCTACAAAGTGAGTTCCAGGACAGCCAGGACTACACAGAGAAACCCTGTCTCGAAAACTCAAAAAAAAAAAAAAAGTTGTGGCCAAGGGTCAGTCATACACCACTAGCCCATCTTGTACAAGACTCCATGTTCAATTCCCTAACAATACAAATTAAATAAAAGCAAACTTTTATAATTGTCGTTCTTACTGTCCCTTCCCTTCAGTGCCAATCTAACAGGGGACACCAAGGAACAATGTCTCGGCCCAGTCATTCTCACTCTCCAGGCTCAGCTCTAAGGCCCCTACGGGGGATACAACGTGTCCAGTTTATTACTGCACCTGACTCCATGGCCAGGAAGGAGCCCCACCCAGGCCACCAGCTCACTGTCCACCATGGGGAGACCAGAGGAAGGGTAGGTAAACTGTAGCATGGTATCCATTTCCAAACCTTTATGCTCTTCAGGAGCACAACGGAACCACATTGGAACCCAGCACTAGTGGGCAGATCTGAGAAGCCCACAGATGAAACAGAGGACTTAGTGGCTATGACAGAGACAAAGGAAAACCAGGTGACTGGACTGGCGGTCAGCAAGGGCTCATGATGTTCCTACCCTAACTGAGACAGATAGGAACGGGGGGGTAGCCACTCAGACACCTGAGGGAAGCCAATCCAGACAGAAGGGCAGACAGCAGTATGAAACATGTATTTGCCATGTCCAAAGGACACCAAGACTTCATGGCCCCAAGATCACAAGCAAGGCCCTTCCAAAAGTATGGGGCCATGAAGGGGGAGGAGGACAAAGCTCCAGACGACCTGGAGATCCTGTGAGCAGATGGAGACTATGGAAGAGTGAGTAGGAGACAGGAGGGGTTAACAGAGGAGCATGATCTGACCTTTTGCTTGCTTGCAAAGAGGTCTCATATAACCCAGGCTCTCCTTGAACTCATGATCCTCCACCTCCCAAGGTCTGGGATTATAGGGGCTCATCACACACCTGTCCTATCCAGAGCTGGGGATCAAACCCGGGGCTTCACACAAGCCAGACAAGCATCCATCCTCACAATCAGTTTTTTTAGATAGGTTCTCACCAAGTAGCCCAGACTGGCTTTGAACTCACAGTCTTCCTATCTTAGACTCTGGTGTGCTACGACTATGATAGGTGTGTACCACCAATATCAGTCCCAGACGAGATTTACTTTCCAGACCGTGTGTGTGTGTGTGTGTGTGTGTGTGTGTGTGTGTGTGTGTGTGTGTGTGTGTATACACATTTAATGGGAGGGAAAGGAAGGCTGAATGGGGACACCAAAGGATTGTTTGGGGATAACTGCACGTCAGCTGGACTTTCAAGCAAAGAAGGGCTGGCCTTTGGATATAGCGTGGTGTTCAGGGCAGAGACAGATGCTGGAAAGAAACATCTGGGAGTCACTACTGAGTAAACAGGGTGATGGAATTGGTATAGAAAAAGTGATTCCACAAAACACGAAATTTGAGCTCCAATGGATTAAACAATTTGCCCAAAGTCATAGTGATTTCAGTGGTAAGAAAAAGAGAGGACCAGAACTCCAGCTTGGGCAAACAGATACCAGACCCCACACTCTCTTCTCGTTTTGTTTTGCTTTGTTTTGTTTTTGAGACAAGGCCTCCCTATGTAGTCAAGGCGGGCCTCAAACTCACTCTGTAGCCCAGGCTAGCCTCAGTCTCTCTAGTACCTGGGACTACAAGTGGGTGCCACTGCACAGTCTGTCAAGATGTTTCAGAGTTCCTTCGGGGCTGTCCACATGACTCAATGGATAAAACTCTGTGCTGTGCAAACCTTGAGACCTGAGTTTGACCCTAGAACCCAGGGTCTAGAGTAGAAGGAGAGAACCAACTCCACAAAGTTGTCCTCTGACCTCCACACGCATCCTGTGATACGAATCCCCCTCCCCATCACCAAACACACAGTTGAGTACACACACAATTTCTATGCGTTCGAGACCTGCCTGCTCTAAATTGGGCTCCAGGCCATCCAAGGGCTACATAGTAAGACTCTGACTCAAAACAAAAGTTTATTCTTGGGCATGGATGTAGCTCAGTAGTACTGTGATAACTCCTGACTAACATGCACAAGGCTGGATTTGATATCTAGCACCGCAAAAAAGCGGGGAAAGTTAAAAGTGACTTCATGTAAAATAACTTGCTTAGAACGCACACTGGGAACGCCAGTTGCCCGCAGGACACACCCCTCAACCCTGGAGAGCTCCTGCCCCGTCTTCGCCTACCCCCAGCCTCAACCCGAATCAAGTTCAGAATCCACGGAATCATGGGTATCCCCCCTTCGACCCCGCGTGGTGTGCGCATAATAATGCTCTACCTCACAAACTTCGGTGCAGTATTCGACACCGGACCTCTATGTTCTAATCGCGTGTCTCGCGAGTGACAACATGGCTAGCACATTAAAGACCCTATGAAAGCTCCAGCTTGCACAGGATCTGGCGCGCACCTGTGAGAAAGTGGCGCTCCGGGGGTCCCCACTGCCCACGCCTGGCGCCCGCACCTGTACCCGTGATGCCGCCGCTCACCTTCTCCGCGGAGTCCCCACTTCACCAGCGGTTCAACCGCCGAAGTTTCAGCTCCGCCCCAGATCCGGCCTTCTCACTTTTGATTGGTCTGACCTTACCGGCAGTCACGTTTCCATAAGTCAAAAATGACGCCCGTCACTCTGTCCCGCCCCCAGAGGAGAACCCGCCTTCCCGAGCTTGCTATTAGTCTATTTGGGAGAGGCGTTCCTAACCAGTGTAAGGAGCCATCCATGGCGTTGGTCCCCTTTCTGATGGTTGTTGGCTACACCCACTGCCAATCATACAAAAAAAGGGTGATTCCTGCAGTAGGCGGAGGTAGGATCCCGGAAGTGGCATCTTGACTCCGCCCACCATGCCCTCCCTTCCCCTCGTGGCAGGGCAGGCCGCGCCCACAGGGAAGGTCCTTTCGCAGAGGATTGTCCTGCTCTCGAAGTCCGGAAGCTCCAAAGATATTCTCAACTCCGAGGACAAATGTAGATTTTTCAGCGCTCCATGTATGCCTAAACCTATCCTGATCATTTTGCTAGACTTGACTTTGTTAGTGTGTGTGTGTTTGGTGGTTTTGAGACAGAAACTCAAGTAGCCCAAGCTGGTCTCCAACATCCTTGAACTCCTGATCCTGCTGTCTCCACTTCCCCAGTCCTGGGATTACCGGAGTATACCAACATGCCCAGCGTGGCATTGGCTTCTTTAAAGCTGAAACAACACAGCAAAGTAAGCATTATTTTAAGTTTTTGATATTTTTAGATTTATTTCTTTTATGTATATGAGTCTTATGCCTGCTTGTATGTCTGTGTACCACGTGTGTGCCTGGTGCCTCCAGAGATCAGAGGGGGCATCAGAAACCCCCTCGAACTGTTGTAGTTACAGATAGTTGTGAGGCACCATATTGGTGCTGGAAACTGAACCCCAGATCCTCCGGAAGAGCAGCCAGTGTTTTTTCTTTTTTTTCTTTTTATTTTTTTATTGATTGTTATTGAGCTCTACATTTTTCTTTGCTCACCTCCCTGCTTCTCCCCTCCCCCTTCAACCCTCCCCCAAGGTCCCCGTGCTCCCAATTTACTCAGGAGAGCTTGTCTTTTTCTACTTCCTATGTAGATTAGATCTATGTAAGTGAGAGTTTTTTCTTTTTCTGGTGTTATTTGAGACAGGGTCTCACTCTTTATAGCCTTAGCTAGCCTGAATTTCACTATATAGATCAGGCTGTCTTTGAACTCACAGAGATCCTCCTACCTCAGCCTCCTGAGTGCTGGGCTCAAGTAGTTTGTTTTTATTAGTTTGTAAGTGTATGTTTGTGTATGTGAGTGTATCCGACAACCACAGCATCTATAACCCTAGGCCTGAAAAAGCAAAGACAGAAAGATACCAGGAGTTCACTAGCCAGGCTACGTAGCCAGTCAGTGAGATCCTGGTTCAAGGAGAGATACTATTTTCAAAAATTACAGTGTGGAGACACTGAGGAATGTACCCAGCATACACCTCTGGTCTGCACACACAAACATGTACACATATACACATATACTATACATGCAATAAAATAAGTAAACAAACCTAAAGTAAAATGAAAACTCAATGGTAGGGCCCCTGCTTAGAATCCCCCAGTGAGGGCTGGGGGTGTGGCTCAGTGGTAGAGCCCCTGCCTAGAATCCCCCAGTGAGGGCTGGGGGTGTGGCTCAGTGGTAGAGCACCTGCCTAGAATCCCCCAGTGAGGGGCTGATGGCGTATCTTAGTGGTAGAGAAAACTGCAAAGAAGACTGACATCAGACCAGATGCCTGGAAGAAGCAGAAACCAGCCCATTTGCCTGGAAGAGGCATAGGCCAGAGTCACTTGGAAGGACACTCTCCAGCCTGTCGAGCTGCCTGCAGGTTGTGCTGTGTGCTCCAGGCTCCCAGCTTTGTGAGCAGTCACCCATGCTGGGGTGGGCTTTGGTGGAGTCATTTCTGCTCCTATAAAGAACCCTAGTAAAACTCATTGGCTCACCAACTTGGTCTTTGGTGGTATCCATACTTTGGTCTGTCATGGATTCCCTATCTAGAGTAAATAAACATGTGTGTTGCATCTCCCCAGGAAAAGTTTTGTCACAAAACATCTCTGCATATGCACATGTTTATATACTTACACTATACACATACACACACAAACACAAAAATTTTATACAAATAGAGCCAGGCGGTTGTGGCGCACACCTTTAATCCCAGCACTCGGGAGGCAGAGGCAGGCAGATCTCTGTGAATTCGAGGCTGGTCTGGTCTATAAAACAAGTTCCAGGACAGGCTCCAAAGCTACAACAGAGAAACCTTGTCTCAAAGAAAAAAAAAATGTTGCAAATAGAATAATCACATAACCCAGCAATTCTACTCCCAGGACTGCACCCAAGAAAGTTGAATACAGACGGGCAAATATTGATACATGAATGTTCACAACAGCAGCATTTATTCCAGCCACAATATGTAAAGAACCTGAATGCCCATCAAAGGATGAACATGTGAACCAAATACGGTATATCTTTACAATGGAATATTATTCAGTCATAAAAATGGAGTACTGATACATGCCTTAAAATAGATAAACCTTGAAAACAGGATGCTATGTGAGCAGTGTGACACACAAAAGGTCACATGGTCTATGAGCCCATTACATGAAATGTCCAGAGCAGGCAAGTCCTCAGAGAGAAAAGGTGGACGTTTGGTGCCAAATGCTACAAGGAGGCAGCGATAAAAATGCCCTACAACCGAATGACATTGCAGAATATGTTCCGACGCTTCTGGCTCATACACTTCAAGATGACTCATTTTATGCTGTGGAAACTTCACCTCAACAAAACAATGTCCAGTGAAGGACGAAGAAATAATTCCAAGCCAGGCTGTGGTGGCACTCGCCTTTAATCCCAGCACTTGGGAGGCAGAGGCAGGCGGATCTCTGTGAGTTCAAGACCAGTTGGGGCTACACAGAGAAATCCTGTCCCAGAGAGAGAGAGAATTCCAGTGAAAAGTGAAGGTGGCTTTTACGGGGGTGGCTGCAGTGGAGATGGCTGGGATCTGCTATATTCTGGAGGAGCAACGGCAGAATTTGCTGAGGGATTGCATGTTGGAAGGGAGAATGAGAAAAATCAAAAATGAGTCTCAAGGGGTTTTTGTGTTTTGATTGCTTTTTTAATCTGGAAAGTAGCTGTCAGGATGAAACTTCCACTTAGTGAGATAAAAGGAACCTGGAGGGGGAGGCAGAGACCAGACATGGAGACATGGGGAGGGCTGGGGTAGTAGATTTCCAAGTAGAGTCACAGAGACCAAAGTGAGGATTTGAGTTCTGAGGTGAGGTCCAGCCTAGAGAGAGAGAGATGAGATGGAGACAGATCATCGAGTATATGGATAGGTTACATAGAAGATAGATAATAAACTTTAAAGATATTAATATATGAAAGATGAGATAGACTGATGATAGATGAGAGCTAGAAGAATAGATAGATGAATGATGGATAGATTACTGACAATTGATTGGTAAATGATATATAGTAGATAAATGAGCTAGGTAAGAGATATATAATTGATAATGGTAGGATATATAATAGGGATGTATGAGTAAATAGGTGAATGTGTGAAAGAGATTGGCAAGTTGAATGGAGAGACTAGAATGGATAGACTGATATGTGGGTGGGCAGATGGAAGGAAAAAAGGATTGGAAGGATGGGTGGGTGGGTGGGTGGATGGATGGATGGATGGATGGATGGATAGATGGATGGATTAGATGAATCAATATTTGATACAAAGATAACTAACATTGGGACTGGATAGACAGCCCAGTAGATAAAATGATTGCTATCCAAATATAGGGACCAGAGTTGGATCCCCAGTATGCACATAAATGCTAGGCATGGCAATACACACGCGCAGTTCCAGGGACCAGGTGGCTGAGACATTAAGATCCTCAAAGGTTGGTGGCCAGCCAATCTAGCCAACTTGGAAAGTCTCGGAGTCAGTGAGAGACCCTGTTTCAAAAAATAAGGTAGAGATGGCTAAAGAGTTAAGAGCACAAACTGCTTTTGCAGAGGACCTGGGTTCAATTCTCAGCAACTACATGGTGACTCACAACCACCTGTAACTCCAATTCTAGGGGATCTACTATCCTCTTCTGGCTTGCACAGGCACTGAACACATGTGGTGCACATACATACATGAAGGCAGAACACCTTATACACACAGAATAAAAATAAACCTTAAGGAAAATATAAGGTGGAACATGATAGAGGTATGCACCCAAAATTGACCCAACTTACATGACTGTGAAAACATACATACATGAACACATACACAAAAATAGGATCAGCTGGCCAGTGGTGCTGCCCACGTTTAATCCCAGCACTTGGGAGGCAGCCAGTCGATCTCTGTGAGTTCAAGCCCAGCCTGGTCTACAGAGCAAGTTCCAGGACAACCATGGCTACAAAGAGAAACCCTGTCTTGAAAAACAAAACAAAAGATATGATCAATGAACAGACAGATAATAGGAGAGATAAATGATACATGGATAAATTAGATAACTATAGATGGATAAATATGGATAGATGATGACGACAGACAGAGTCCATCACTAATGAAAGGAAGGAATGAAGACAGGAAGTAGCCAGACACTGCTCCAATGCTGAAAGACCCCCAAGGACAAGGTGGCAACATCAGAGAAGCCTGCAAAGGAGCTACAAGGGGGTTTTGAGTTTGGGTGTCCCAGAATACAAGGGAAAACAGTACACCAAGAAGGAGGGCCGTACAGAGAGCTTTCCCCTGGGTTTTGTAGCTTGACAACATTCTTTTGCTCACATATGACACTGAGATAACACAGGAATTTTATTGAGTTGAAGACTGAAAAGATAAAGATTAAGCACTCCTCAGGAATGCCTATGGGATGCACATGAAAAGAAAAAGTTGCTAAAATTAAATTTACCAGGGCCATCGAGATGGCTGAAGTAGTAAAAGTGCTTGTAGCCAAACCTGACAGCCAAGAGTTCAATCCCCTAGACCCACATGGTGGAAGGAGAGAACCAACTCCCAAAAGCTGTCACCAAAGAGCATAGCATAAACTAAACACCCATGGGTCCTTGCCAGGGAGACGAGGTCCACAAAGGGGAGAGGAGACTGAGGGGACAGGACCAGAAGCAGGGACACTGTCTCTCCTGCAGTCAGGAAGAGTCAAAGGTTAATTCTGCAGGTGCCTAATACACCAGAGACCCTAGGTTCAATCCCTAGCATTGCAGAGGGAAACAGAAAAGAAGGGAGACGGCCTGCAGGGGAGCGTGAGGGGGGTCAGGTGGTAGTGTGTTTGCCTGGCGTGCACAAAGACACGGATTTGAGCCCAAGCACTATAGAAATCTGGCATCTTCCTTTGCTTTCTGTTGCTGTGCTAGACACTGTGACCAAAAGCAATCACACATGAAATGACACGGCAAATATACAATGGGATACCAGTTAGAAATGTGAGAAGCAAAATCCAGGGCTGGAGAGATGGCTCTGCGGTGAAGAACACTCACTGCTCTCGCAGCGGACCTATTTGGTTCCCAGCACCCACATGGCAGCTCACAAATGCCTGTTACTTCAATTCCAGGGATTCTGAATGTACATGGTACACATTAGCTCACGCAGGCACACACCCCCACGAATGAAAAATAAGTAACCCATTGAAAAGAAGGAAGGAAGGAAGACCTAGGTATTATGCCACAAGCCTGCGGTCCGAGTATTTGTCAGGTGGGGTCAGGGGATCAGGAGATCATACTCTGCTGTGTAGCAAGTTCAAGGTCAACCTGGGCTTCCAGAGACCTGGTTTCAAAAAAAAAAAAAAAGCAAACAAGAAGAAAAAGATGAGTATGGTTGCAGCCCGGGATGGGTGGGCCAGCATGGAAATAGTCAGCCGAAGGAGAAGACTCCCGGCAGTGCCTGTGGGAGAAGGTACTGAGGACCTGAAACTGTGAGGGAAGTAAGAAGGGAAATGTGTGACCTTAAGGCCCAGCAGCAAGGGTTTGTGCTGATGGCTTGGCTTTGAGTATGGGGAAAGCGGGTGTCTAGGGCAACGGCCTGGCCTGAGCAACTGGCAGAGTTTGGAATTGATCCCAGTGGCAGTTGCAGAGTCCCAGGGAGATGTTAAGGCTGGGGTGGGGGTGGGGACTCAGTCAGATGCCAAAAAAACACCAAGGTGGCAAACAGCGCTGGGACACAAGCCTAAGAGATGAGAGGCGAGAAGGACTGGAGCTCTGGCTCTGCCTCCAAATTCCTGTGGGCTCCAAGGCAAAATAAGACCCTCTACTCAAGTCTGTAATCCCAGCACTTGGGAGCTGGAGGCAGGAGGATCAGGCATTTAACGCCAGCCTTTGCTATGCATCAAGGTCCAGGCCAGACAAGGCTGTGTGAAACCTTGTCTCTCTGGACCCCAGTTTTTCCATCTTACAAATAAGACATTAGGAATAAAAAACCCATGGAATAGGGCCCAGCGTTTGTCTACAATCCACTTCATTAGTAAGGGTGTTTGTCTGGTATATTCAAAGCCCTAGGTTTCATCCCCAGGATGACTTAAGGAGGCGGGTACGCTGGAGAGATGGCTCAGCCATTAAGAACACCGGTTGCTCTTCCAGAGGACCCAGACTCAGGTCCTTGCACCCACAAGGGGGCTCAAAACCATTTGTAACTCCAAATCAGGGTATCGGCCCCCTTCTTCTGGCCTCCTTGAGCACTCCTTGCCCTGGGTGCACAGGCACGCATGCCAGCAAACACCCATACACATACAATCTTAAAACAGTCAAAGGAAGAAAAGAGGAGCCAGGCAAGAGCACGACAGCTAAAGTGCCTGCTGCGCACGCGTGAGGGTCAGAGTCAGATCCCCAAAACCCACGCAAAATAGCCAGGTGTGGCCGTGCTCGTGCCTGCTGCGCACATGTGAGGGTCAGAGTCGAATCTCCGAAACCCACGTAAAATAGCCAGGTGTGGCTGTGCATATTTGTAATCCTAGTACTAAGGAGACAAAGGCGAGAGAATCCTTGTGGCTTGTGGAGCAACCAGCCTAGACTAATCATAAAGCTCCAGGCCAATGGGAGACCCTGTCTCAAAAGTACAAGGTAGATAGCTCCTGAAGAGGAGACAGTTGACCTTTGGACCATACACACACACACACACACACACAAACAAACAAGACAAAATCAGTAAATGAATTTTGTCTTAAAGGTAGAAACAGAAGGGGCTGGAGAGATAGCTCAAAGGTTAAGAGCATTGCCTGCTCTTCCAAAGGTCCTGAGTTCAATTCCCAGCAACCACATGGTGGCTCACAACCATCTGTAATGGGGTCTGGTGCCCTCTTCTGGCCTGCAGGCATACACACAGACAGAATATTGTATACATAATAAATAAATAAATATTTTTTTAAAAAAAGGTAGAAACAGAAAACTGGGCAGTGGTGGCCCATGCCTTTAATCCCAGCACTGGGGAGGCAGCGGCAGGTGGATCTCTGTGAGTTCAAGGCCAGCCTGGTCTATAGAGCTAGTTCCAGGACTGCCAGGGCTACACAGAAAAACCCTGTTGCAAAAAAACAAAAAAAGTAAGACAGAAATTCCAACCATTTCTGAAGCAGCCCCAAACACACTTCCATCACTTCATTTTCTTTTGCTTTTGGTTTTAGAAAAGATCTCGTGTAGTCCAGGCTGGCCTCCAACTCACTATATAGCCAAGGCTAGTCTAGAACTCTTGATCTTCCTGCTTCAGGCTCCAAATACTGGGACTACAGGTCTCTGCCCCACACCTAGCCACTCCTTATACTTTATAGTACATACTTAGGCTGAACAGTATTCTGGGCATCAATGATAATAAAATTAAAATATCAGTCAACTCTGAAAAATGGTGAAGATACTCTATCTAATATTTGGTCAAGATTCATTATGTAAAAGTAAACAAACATGTCCATGTCATCAGTATATGAATTTGCTTTCATCGTTAATAAATGGTAAAAATGATATGCATTATTTTGAAATAAACAATTTTAGAGTTTAGTATCTGTAAATGTTTACATACATATTTTATACTACATTTCCAAGAACACATAAAAATTCCTCAAACCTTAGTGTTAAAAGTTTTGAGCGTCTCAAGACTGAGCTGGGCATTATAGCTGACGCCTGTAATCCAAGGGCTAGGAAGCAGAGGCAGGCTGTGAGTCTGAAGCCAGCCTGGTCTACACGATGAAACTCTGAATAAGAGGGGGCGAGAGAAAGAGGAAGAGAAGGAAGAAGAGGAGGAGAAGGAAAAGGAGGAGGAAGAAGAAGAAGAAGAAGGAAGAAGGAAGAAGAAGAAGAAGAAGAAGAAGAAGAAGAAGAAGAAGAAGAAGAAGAAGAAGAAGAAGAAGAAGAAGTTAGACTAAACCAGAAGTAGTGGTACATGAACCTGTAGCCCCTAGATTGAAGGATCTGGAAGTTCAATTTTCATCCTCAGCTATATAGGGAGCTCAGGCTGGTCTGGGCTGCATTAGACTCTGTCTCAAAAATCAACACACACACACACACGCACACACACACACACACACACACACCTGGGCTAAGGTAGAAGGGACATATATCTTCATAGACAATTTTTGTGTTCAGTTTTATGCCTTGCATTACAAAAAAAATTCCTTGAAAATTTTTAAAGTTAGGGTGTGGAAAGATGTCTCAGAAGTTAGGAGCATTTACTGCTCTTGAAGAGGACCTAAGTTCTCCCAACACCCACAGAGTGGCTCACAACCATTCCTAACTCCATCCAGATCCACGGGCACCAGGCATATACGTGGTATATATACATACATACAGGTAGGCAAAACGTGATGAGCATAAAATAAATATTTTTAAATTAAAGATAAATGTTTTTGTGTGAAGCGTTGGGGTTCGTAGAGATCAAATGACAGTCTCAGGACTTGGTTTTCTCCTTCTGTCGGGAGAGTTCAATGGATCACACTCGGTCACCAGGCTTGACCACCAGCGCCTTCGTCTGCTGAGCCACCACGAAGCCCAAGAAACTAATTTCTTACAGCGAGTTCAGAAAGTTTGCAGAACCCTGCACCACACAATCCTGCCTCTCCCAAATCCCGAGAGGATGTGTGCAACTCAGATTGAGCTCTTTGTTTTCGTGGCTTGGACTCGTGGAATCCTCACCACACCCTCAGCTCTGATTCCCATTTGACAGATGGTGACAGACTAGGAGACAGCCCAGGCTGGATAGAGGTCACCCAGCTGGGAGGGAGGGGTAGAGGGCGGGCCAGTCTCTCCTGAATCTGAGCACTTAATACCTGCCTACTTGCCCACTGATCCTGCTGCTCTCTATCTGCTCCCACCTATGCCGCGCAAGTGCCCAAGTCAGCCAATCCTTAGATGTTCCCCAGAACTAGTGGCACACCCTCCTTACCCACGGCCAGCGACGCCGTGTCAGCCCCCTTTTTGCTAAGCACAAAAGCTGCAAAGTCTCTCCAAGAACCCACCATGCTACCCCCTCCTCCAAACTGCCTCATTGAGAAGCAGAGGGGAAAGATGGTTAAGAATGCATCCTTGACTTCCTGGGTTCAAATGCCATCTTTCAAAACAGGCTTGACGGGACCTGGTGGTGCAGGGCAGTAGTAATTCCAGCCAGGTATGTGGGAAGCAGAAGCAAAGAAAGATTGTGGGTTTGAGCCAGCCTGGGTAACTTAGTGAGATCCTAAGTCAAAAACGAAAAGGAAGCTGGGCATAGTGGTGCCTGTCTGTAGTCCCCACACTAGAGAAGCAGAAGCAATATGCTTTCTGTGAGCTCAAGGCCAACCTGGAAGAGAGAGAGAGAGAGAGAGAGAGAGAGAGAGAGAGAGAGAGAGAGAGAGAGAGGCCCTGTCTCAAAAAGAAAATAAATAAAAAGAAAATAAATAAATAGTGGTGGTGGGCACACTCCTTTAATCCCAGCACTCAGGAGACAGAGGCAGGGGGATCTCTGTAAATTCGAGGCCAGCATGGTCTAGAGAGAGTTCCAGGACAAGCTCCAAAGCTACACAAAGAAACCCTGTCTCGAAGCAAAAAAAAAAAAAAAAAAAAAAAAAAAAGCCAGGCTGTGCCTTTAATCCCAGCAGAGGCAGGCTGTGAGTTCAAGGCCAGCCTGGTCTACAAGAGCTAGTTCCAGAACAGCTAGAACTGTTACACAGGGAAACCCTGAAAACCAAACTTAGTGAGATCCTAAGTCAAAACGAAAAGGAAGCTGGGCATAGTGGCTCCTGTCTGTAGTCCCCACACTAGAGAAGCAGAAGAAAAAAAAATTGGAAGTATCATTCAGCTATAGAGTACTTGCCTAGAAGTCAATGAGAAGCTGTAGGTATAGTCCAGTAGTGGAGCCCCCACCTAGAATCCCCCAGTGAGGGGCTGGGGTGTGGCTCAGCACTAGAGCTCTTGGCTAGAATGCACAAGGTCATAGATAAACTCCCTAAAAAGCTTTAGTATCTAGGTGACAGTACACACTCCAGGCCTGTTTCCTTTTCTGCAAAAGGGAAATCATAATAATAACCTAACCATACGGCTATGGTTATGTCTCAAATTAGTTAGTACCTACAAAATTCTTAAAATGGCTGACCGTGCCTCTCAGTGTTGGGACATGTTCCCAGCATCCCTGTGTGATTGGACTCTTTACCCCAAGTTTGTTTCAAGGAAAGACAATCCATCACATTCACTCATATTAAGTCAGAAACTGGGAAGGTTAGACTCTGCCTGCCTGTACTTTTACTTTTTTTAGTTATATTTTATTTGTGTGTGAACGCGTGTGTGTGTTGGAGGTCAAAGGACAACTTGCAGGAGTCATTTCTCTCCTTCCACAATGTGGGTTCCAGTGATCACATTCAGGTCCTCAAGCTGGTTGGCAAGCACCTTTACCTGCTGAGCCCTCTCACCAGTCCAGACACGGACCTCTTGCCACTGAATCACAGTTTGATCCTTTAAGCATTTAAGCGTGAATGGGACACTTTCTGAATTAATAATATAAGACTCAGAGCAGTAAGGATATGCCTAAGTCACCCCGCATGTAAAGGACAGAGGCAGGATTCAAACCCAGGCTCCTGTGTGTCCAAGTCAAAGCCTACCTGGTGACAATGAACTCCTGCACACAGCACTGGAGAGAGAGAAGGGGGTGAAGCTGCCCGTCTTTGCATGGGCTGGGTCTCTGGTGGCCCTGGCCCTGGACCCTGTCCAGACTGAATAACCATCCCCCTGAACGCACTGAGGTGGCACGGATGAAGGGAGAAGGTGCAGCCCCCTCCACCACCTCTGATTGGGGCCTTACAATCCCCCAGGATTTGGTGCTTGGAAAGCTGACGTTGGGTTGCTATGGTGATGGGTTTGGGGCGGTTGCCATGACAGCAGAACTAGCCTTGGTTTAAAAATATCTAGGAGGAGGTTTGTGTTTGTGTGAGTGTGAGTGCCCGACCGACCATGCTGTTTGGTGTGGGTCCAAACGGGAGTGTTTGGGAGGGCTGGGTGGAACTGGGGCTGCAGGCATGACTTGAGGAAAGGGGTGGGAGCTTCGTAACACACAGCAATCCAAGTGTGTTGTGCACTTGTCACTGAGTGGCCCTTGAAGTCCAGTCATCCTGGGTGCCAGACTTTGCTGGTCCTGTGTCTAACTGCGCACAGTACCCAGTTTATGTTGAGCTATAATGAAGGCCACTCAGTTTAGACTCCCCATGTCACCAACCATGTCTTATATAAGCGAAGTTGTATGTTTCTTGTGGCTTTGATCACATATATGTAACTTCTGGGGGACGAATTTGGAACTGTGAGTCTGAATATGCCTTCGTGGGACATATTTGGATATTAGATGTCACTGCTTTGATATTAAATATGCATATATCTATTTGTGTGTAGGAGCCTTGCTGTGGTTTTGGTCTGAATGACTGAGTGTGCATTTTAGGGGCGTGTGTGTGTGTGTGTGTGTGTACACAAGCGTCTCCATAGTCCTCTCCTGTCAGTCTTTCTAAATCAGTATGAAACATGTGCCCCATGTGACTATGGATGTATGTTAGGGAAGAACTTTACATGCAACTCCATGGATGCTGGGAGATGTCACCTGTGTACCCTGGGTCTGTGACATACTAAGTTCCTAAGGTGTAGATCTCAGCCCAACCTCAGTATTTCCCTGCATCCCCTCTTGCCTCTTCTCTGTCTCCATGGCAACCAGCTCCTCTGCTCCCTCCAGGAAGATAGAGGGGGAGGATCCAGACTGCAGTGGACCACAACCCCCTCCCATCCCCCTTGGCTGAAGGGACAATGGGGGGAGGGGACAGATGGGCATCCACCTCATCCACCCTAGGCCATCTGCTGCCTCCACTGTCCTGGGGACCTGAGAGCACATCAAGGAAGGGGCAGGTGGAGTGGAGCAGATCCTAGTGTCACAGACCCCCTGCTGCCACAGCTGCCCCTTCCTGGACCCTTCTGTGACTAGACTTGCCTCTGACCAAGCTAGAAAGGAAGAAAGCCCTGGAGACCAGACAGCTAGGGAGCAGAAAACGCATATATCTGAGAACACAGAATATTGGCAACAACCCACTCCAACGAAGAGAGCCTCCTAGCTCCTATGGCTTCAGGCTTTGGAATTAGGCTTGTCCTCCATCCAAATTCCAGTTTTCTCCCTGTCTAGCTGTGTGCCCTTGGGAAAGCCTTTCTGCGGCCTCCACTCTGTCATCTGAAAATCTAAAATTTCTATCGAGTGACCAGAATGATAATACTTACTCTACAAAGCAGTAAGGCTGTTTTGTTCCGTGCTGTGTCCCAGGGTCTAGGGCAGTATCTGTCACTCAGTGGGTGGGCCATCAGTACTGTTGATAGAACTGAGTGCCAGTTGGCTTCTGTGACAGCTACTTGTTTTAACTTGATTTCAGTCCTGTGAGCCCAACAGTAGCCTTATAGCCATTCTTCATGAATAGATGGACAATCCAAACGGGACTTTCTTGCTGACGGTCAGATGGCACTTGAAGGGACATTTCTTGTTGTGACCAAGTAATAGGGACCACTTGCATTGTTCCTTTTCTTCTTTCTTTTGTTTTGTTTGTTTGTTTCGTTTCTTGTTGCTTGGGTTGTTGTTTGTTTTTTTAACAAAAGATCTTACACTGTAACCCAGTCTGACCTCAGACTCAAGGCAATTCTCCTGCCTCCTCCCGTCAAGTGCTAGGATTATGTGAGTGAGCACCCTCGCTTGGCTGTTTCAGGTCTTCGAGGCTCAGTGTCCTCAGCTGTAAGACAGAATAATAAAAGTACATCCCATCTTTGTTTCCCTGTAGGATTAAATGAAAATTAAGAAACGCTCTTTAGAAAGGGAAGGTAGCTAGGGGTGTCACGCACATCCCCCTAATCCCGGCACTTGAGGGACGGAGGCAGGAGAATCCGGAGTTCAAGGGTAGCCTGAGCTACAAAGTGAGTTCAAAGTCAGCTTGGGTTACATTTGACTCTGTCCTGCCCTGCCCCTCGGCAAATAAAAGGGTGAAGGGTAAGGAAGGAAGGCGTGGAGGAGCCTCATGGTCCTTATTATACCCTGCGGGGCGGGGGGGGGGGGGGATTCAGGTCTCTTGCTTCTAAGAGTGGTGGGCGTGGCCAACCCGGAGGACCGTGGCCCAGGCTTCAGGGGTGGACCAATGAGGGTGCCTAAGGGCGTGGCCCTGTTTGGCTTGGGCGTGACCTTGCGCGAGTGGGAGGGGCCAGGACGCTGTGGGAGCCTAGGCTGAGAAGATGCTCGGGCCAGCAGCCACCACCACCAGCCCCGTCGCCGCTGCCGCCCGCGCCCGCAGCCCCCCGGGCCCCCACTAGCGGCCGCCTCCGCCTCTTATCTCCGGCCCCCCGCCCTGAACAGGGCCTTGGGAGGGGGGTTCGGCCCTCCGCATCTGTGGAGAGCCACCAAGAAAGGGCACAGGGAGGGTGTCCTGTCCCCTCTGCACCCCACTGGCTCAGCCAAGTGCCGGCTTCGGTGATCTTTGAGAGACCAGGACCCCACCCCTCAGTTCTCCATCCCAGATCCCCCCCCACACCCTCTCCACCCTGCTCTTCCCCGTCCTCCCAGCTCTGTCAGCGCT
>PVIU01021537.1:0-31351 GCA_004026605.1 Ondatra zibethicus
GGGGGGTAGTGGGAGGGGACCGGGAGAAGGGGAAGAAAGGAAAAAAAATTTTTTTTTATCTTTAATTATGTTCTTGAATGGAAAAAATAAAACAAAACAATGTATGGAAAAAAAAAAGTTCAAGTCGTTCAGCTGTGAGCCCCTTTAAATCAAAATTAAAATCTTCTTCAAGAGAAAAGAAGAACCAGTGCACTGGCCCAAACTGCAGCAAGCAAAACCAGACTCCAACAGTACAAATGCAATGTCCAGTTATCTGGGATCAACTCACAAACTTCAGGACTCCTGAAAAGGTCTTGGATCACTTTTGGGGCTCTATTTTCTTCAGTACACAGAGCTTGTCTTATAGGCTTCAGCTGACTCCACTTCATTGCTGTTGCTGTTCTTGGTGGTCATCCCATGGTACTTGCATATCTAAATTGTTGGTGTCCTTTGATGCATCTAGACTGTACGTTCACCAATAGCATCTCATGGGCTCTTTTCATGGCTCCATGCCTCAACTTCTTTCCATGACCCTTCCTTCAGTCCTGAGCCTTCAGCCGCCACTGATGCTGCACCTCCATCGATGACCTTCCCTAGCCTTTCTCAATGCCAAACCTCAGCTGCTCTCATGACTTTTATACCTTTAGAAGCAGTAGCACCTGGGTGACTCTTGCACATTACCAAGTCCTGTTGCCAACACAAGGTATAAAGATGACTGCCTTGGGAACATAGCTTCTCTGTGCTATTAGAAAACACACCCCAGAAGATTTCACTTCAATTTGCTGGTGTCTCCTTAATCACTGCTAATTTCTTAGAAACATCTAACCAACGTCAGTTATTCCAGTAACAAAAAGGTTTTGCACTACTAGTTCTGATATCTTTTAATCCTAGTTGATTCTTCCACCCCAGTTAACCAGAACCACAGACTCTTAAATCAAAATATCCAATTGCCCTGATAGTCTTTAAACTTCCCTCTGAAACTTTATAAGCCAGGCTTCCATCTTCTACACTGTTCTCAACATTCTTATCTTCCAAGTTCCCACAGAACATGCCGCAGACTTCTTTACATTCAATGCTCTTCTATCCCAAACATTCAAAATTTTTCTACAATCCGCCCCAAAACATAGTCAAGTCTTTCACAGCACTACCACACCCTTGGTACCAATTTCTCTCTTAGTATTTCAATTGCTGTAACAATTGACCATAACAAAATAGCAAGTTGGAGAGAAAAGGGTTCATTTGGCTTACACTTCAGCATTGCTGTTCATCACTGATGGAAGTCAGAACAGGAACTCCAGCAGGTCAGTATTCTGGAGGCAGAAGCTATTAGTACATTGTCCAGGGAGGGTAGCTGCCTACTCACTTGCTTCACATGGGTTGCTTAGCCCATCTTTTCTAAAACCCAGGACCAGCAACCTATGGATGACACTTTCCACTATAGTCTGAGTCCAACCTCATTGGATCTCATCAAAGTATTTCCTCAACTGTGTGGTTCCTTCCTCTTATGACTCTAGCTTATATCAAGTGGACATTCAAAACCAACCAATACAATGACTATTCCTAGATTTTGTCAATATAATAGAAACTCCCATGTTTCTATTAAAAAGCTGGATATTGGATAATAATTTACTAATTGCTTTACTTTGGTCAGTATCAGTCTCTGTTGTTCACAATACATCTCAATGACCACTGCCACACAGAAAAAATCTTCAAGTATGCCCGATGCCTAGATAAGCTTTGACAACATTTTCAAATCTTCTGGTATCTGTGTTTTTCTAGATTGGAATTTTAATTTTCCACAAATAAATGTAGTTTTCTTTGTTCCACAGACCATGGGGTTAAACTACATTCACCAGATACCTCTGTGCATGTCAAGATAGATTGGTGACGAATGTTCTAGAACAAGGGAATCAAATCAACTTACCAACTTCCTAATTTACAGTGTGAGAATAGAAGCTATCTCCACTAAATACGGTAACCCTTTAGAGTCTGAGACATCCCTCACCTCTCCTGTACATTCTTCACAATCCAAAGTGTCTATAGTGCAAAGTGATCATAGTATACCTCTTTCCATTATTAAGAATCTGTCAGTTTCAACCATATATCAATGGAAAGACCATGACTGGTCAGCAATTTTATTGTAGATACTACCTCGGATCTTGGAATCATAAAATGAACAGCAAATTTAAGAGTTTAGAGCAAGTGCAAGATGTCAGGACACAAAAATGGCTTCGTGGAATATAAGAATATTTAAGAATGGTTGTTAAGCATGAAACTCCAATTCTTAAATGAGTATACAGGTCTTCCAAGGCTTTATATTTGTACTTGTAGTGATTATTGTTGATATTTTTGGATATTTTCAATATATCCTATATGTAGGTATGTAAGCTATATATTATAAATTACTTGTCCAGAGAGAAAGAAAAAAAACCAGAAAGCTAAACATATTACTTTAAAAGATTAGAATGAAATAAAGTGAATGTTATGAGAAAAGTAAATTGTCTTAGCAGTATTCTTAAATATGGGTTTAATTAATGAGTATCTTTCCTGGATTAACATTGTAGGAGGCAACAATACATCACCACTGAGGGATTCCAGACACATAATCCTATGTCCAATTTTATATTTGTGTATGGGGTCCAAACTCACATGTGAATTCATGTTTATCTGTTAAGCTCTCATCTATTCTACATGGTAAGTGCTCCAACCATTTTGTGAACTCTCCAATCTTCATATATTTAGTATGATACTTCATTCTTATAACAGAGAAGCAGCAGTGTAATATTCTGTATTGTCTAAACTACAACTATCTTAGTTACTTTCATGTTGCTATAACAAAAGAACACAGCAGAACCAATTGAGAAAGAACAATTCATTTTGCGTCAAGGAAGACACAATCTATCTTAGCAGGGGAGGCATGGAAGAGTGGATCCTTCTGTACACACAGGAGGGTGTGGCAGTGACTGCTCATTTTATGGTAGAATATGAATCAGAGAGAACAAGACAGAACCAGAGCCACAGTAACAGTGAAAATCTACCCTTAGTAAACTACTTTTATTAGTCAGGTCCAAGCTCCTAACATAGACACAGGTCATCCAAAAGAGCACCACTGTCCAGGAACACTGAAAAAATGTAATATGTTTGAAAAAAATTTCAGATTCAAATTATAACAAGACCACTCTATGGGCTCATCTGCTATTTTTCTATGCAGACTCTTCTTTCTTTCACCAACTTACCAAGCACAAGATCCTATCTGTGGGGAAATAGGGAGAACACCAATACAGAGTTGGTGAGATGGCATATCTCCACTTCTTTTGCTAGTTGTGGACCACACAAAAAACATTTCCCTCCCAGCTATACTCTATGCTATCTTCCTGTACATCACTCTGGTGGTGACTCTTGGTTTTGTAATCCAGGACCTCCGACATCAGGAGACAATTTTCCTTTGTACTTACTGTGTGAAAGAGGAAGCAGAAAGGTTGAAATCTGAATCTCTGGCTAAGAAGTTTCATCCCTAATTGCATGGCATAGCACCATAAGCCAGCAATAAATCCTGACAATATTAAGTCAGTTTTGCTTTCCTGATCTAAATTATGACCAACACTTCTGCAGTTATGACTAATATGAATCATATTAATGCAACTTTTGTACCTGACTTATATATGCATATTGTGATGACTTACATACACAAAAGTTCCTCTACTAAAATTTCCACAGAGTTTTGTTTACACAAAGAACGTTTAGTTATCATTTTATAAGAGAAAATATGAAAAAAAATAAGCAATATGTAGAACTTACATATTTTGAAGTTTAACATTTATGTTTTAAATTTAAATCTCTTCTAGTATCTGAATATTTACCAGTAATAAGTGGTTGATTCTTTTCATTAGTGCTAAATAATTTTGCTTAATTACATAGTGTGAACTATCATAATAATTGGATGAAATTATAGGAGAAAGAAACATTAAATTCCATCCAACAAAATACAGTTAAATATGCTGATTTAGTCACAAGTTCAGGCAGGGAACATAGAGACATAATTGCTATTTACTTTATAACTATCTTCCAATCAGATAAAGTATTTAAATATGTTTCTTACACACAATTTGAAGATTTTGAAGCATGTATTATTGGTAAATTGGGGAAAAGGAGTATGGATTAGAACTTTAAGTGTTATTCTCTTCTAAAACAATTTTTACAATATTTAATTGATGTTAATAAGGAGTTTTAAATCATATTAACTTGAATTTAAAATGACAACACTAATCTTTATCTTCATAAAGGTATAAATGCAAAACTTAGACCATTCAGATGATAAATAGACTGATTGATGGTAATCTTTAATGTGATCATTCAGAAAATAAATGCTTAGAAAAAGCAGCCATCACTTAACATACTGTGTATTACTTGTAAGAACACTTTCAACTAAATCAAGTCAATTCATTCCCTGAATCTACAGTGTATAACAGCACAGCATGTAAGTTTACAGAATAGAAATCAGGAAAATGCTAGGAACTATTAACCCAGAAGTGCTAAATAGAAACCTCAAATCAAATCAATTGACTGAGAGTGCTTACTTTGTAGGTATCTTTGATTACACAAGAAACACACACACACACACACATTTCTGCTAAATGCAAAACAAGCAGTTCTTTTGAGGCAATATTGACATTTCTTTACAACCACCTAATCATAATATTTACACGTAAATAATAAATTTATCATGAATATGTATTGATGGAAAATATGTATATACAAATTCAATACTAGTAACATGAAAACTATAATAAATCTTAACAAAAATGAAATATGTTTTCATGACACTGCTGTTGAAATATAGGTTATTGAATAGTTTGGAATACTGTGGGTCAACAACATTCAAATTTACTAAGTATTATTTAACTATTAAAGAATATATTATAAAATGTCATGTGGAAAATATTGTACAACAAAATAATAGACGTGAATGTGATTAAGAAGTGAATACATGCAAATGCAATTTTTATTTATAGAGAATAAAAATGAATGGGATCTTAGTGCCAACATCGACAGAAAATGATAAAAAATTGTGATGATTCTGAAATTTATCAAAAACAATTTAAACACAAAATAGAATCAAAAATATCTCTTCAAAAATATTATGAGGGCATATATTAATGCAAAACTGGATTATAAATAATATTATATGCTCTGAAGTCTTAAATTTAATGTGTTCTCCATAAAGCAACACAATACATGCCATCTATATTTGTATGCATCTTAAAAATGTTTTGTATCTGGTCTTGAATGAGATGCAGAGAAAGCAGGACCTGTAGAAAATGAGGTGGTAAACTGAGCCAGCGACCTATGCCAGAGAAGACCTGAGGCAATGAACTCCACAGGAGTAGGACTGAGACAGTGACCAGGGCTGGAGCAGGCCTGGGATGATGAACTCCATGGGAGAAGGAGTGCATCTAGACCAGGGATATTTACAGAGGCAGGACTGGGCCAGCAATGTAGGCTGGAGCAGGCCTGAGGCAGCAAGCTCCATGGGAACAGAAGCAGACCCAGACCATGGACGTTTACAGAGTCAGGACTGGGCTCTGACCAAAAACCTGGGCCAGAGAGGGTCTGAGACAGCAAACTCTGCCTGAGTGGAAGCAGATCCAGACCAGGGACATTTCCAGAAATGGGACTGGGCCAGTTACCTAGGTTGGAACAGCCTGAAACAGAAAACACAGGAGCAGGTACAGGGGAGCAACCACTGAGGGAGTGGGCCAGAGCCAGAGGCTTCTGTGAGTCCAGGCATTAGTCTGGGACCTACAAGGCTATAGGCAGGATCCAGAGACCTCTGCATATCCCAGTGTGAGTCTGCAACCTTTGAGGGAGTAGACCTGAGCCAGAACCCCTGTGGGTCCAGGTGTGAGTCTGGGACCTCTGAGAAACTAGTCCTGAGCCAGTATCTCTGTGGGTATAGGCATGAAGCTAGGACCTCCAAGAGAGTAGGCAGGGAATAGAAACTTCTATGGGTCCAAGTACGAGTCTGGAATCTCTGAGGGAGTAGGTCTGAGCCAGGTTCTCTCTGGGTTTGGATGCACCTGAGTCCAGGACCTCTGAGGGTGTAGATTGGAGTCAGACACATTTGTGGGACCAACCCCAAGCCAGGGACCTCTACAGGAGTAGATGCAGACCAGGAACATTTGCAGAAACAGGTCTGAGCCAGCAGTACAGATCAGAGCAGGTCTGAGATAGCTAACCCAGAAGCATAGCGAATCCTGGGAATGCTGAGTGACCTCCAGGAATACCGAGTGATCAACAGGATGACTGGAAACCCTGGCACTGAATGCACCACAACGAGTAGCCATCTGAGTCTTGGATCCACTGGTAACTGGAAGATTGATCATCAGTGTCACAGACAGCCCCAACTACATCAATTAGAGGAATAAAAAGGGTAGACTAGGAAAGAACACAAGAAACACCACAAAGAGCAACACAATACCAGTAAAATCTAATGATCGTACAACAACAAGACTTAAACAACCGAATATAGATGGTGGAAAAGACAAATAAAAAATTGGAAGACATCAACAAATCCCTCAAAGAAAACCAAGAAAAAGCAATCAAATATATGAAGAAACTACTCAAGACTTGAAAATTGAAAAAGAGACAATGAAGAAAACATAAGCCAAGGGAATAATAGAAACAAAAATCATAAGAAAATGATCAAGAACCACAAATGCAAGCATAAACAGCAGATTACAAGAGATGGAAGAGAGAATCTCAAGTGCTGAAGATACAATAGAGAAAATAAGACTCATTAGTCAAAGAAAACATTAAATCTAACAAAAGCTTAACCCAAAATATCCAGGAAATATGGGACACCATGGAAAGACCAAACCTAAGAACAATAGGTATAGAAGAAGGAGAAGTTCAACTCAAAAGCACAGAAAATATATTTAACAAAATCATAGAAAAAAAAATCCCAACCTAAAGAAAGATTTGCCTATGAAGATACAAAAAGCTTATAGAACACCAAATAAACTGGATCAAAAAAAGTCCCCTTTGCCTCATAATAATCAAAACACTAAACATACAGAATAAAGAAAGAATATTAAGAGCTGCAAAGGAAAAAGGCCAAATAACATATAAAGGCAGACCTATCAGTGTAACACCTGACTTCTCAATGGAGACAATGAAAGCCAGAAGGTCCTGGTTAAGCATTTTGCACACATTAAGAGACAACAGATGCCAGCCCAGACTACTATACCCAGCAAAACTTTCAATCACCATAGAAGGACAAAACAAGATATTCCATGACAAAATAAGATTTAATGAACACCTAGGCACAAACCCAGCCATACACAAAGTACTAGAAGAAAATTTCCAGCCCAAGTAAATTGACTACATCAACAAAATCCCAGACAATTGATGATCTCACAGAAGCAAATCTCACTGAAGGTAAAAATACACAAATTAATATCACTGCCAACAAAAACTAAATTAACAGGTGATAGCAATTACTGGTCATTAATATCCCTTAATATAAATGGATACAACCCACCTATAAAAAGGCACAGATTAACAGATTGAATGTGAAAACAGAATTCATTCTTCTGCTGCATACAAGAAACACACCTCAAGCTCAAAGACAGAAATTGCCTCAGAGTAAAGAGTTGGGGAAAAAAAATTCAATCAAATCGAAGTAAGAAACAAGATTGTGTAGCTATCCTAATATCTAACAGATAGACATCAAACTAAAATCAATCAAAAGAGACAAAGAAGGAACTTTCATATTAGTCACAGTAAAAATCCATCAAGAGGAAATCTCAATACTGAACATGTATGCCTCAAATACAAGGGCACCCTCATATGTAAAAAAAAAAAACTTGTAAAGCTTAAAATTATACATTAAACTCTACACACTAAGAGTAGGAGGCTTCAACACTCCACTCTCACCACTAGACAGGACAGTCAGACCAAAAAATTAACAGAGAAATAAGGGGACTAACAGATGTTATGACTAAAATGGACTTAACAGACATCCATAGACTAATCCATCAAAACATAAAAGAATATACTTTCTTCTCAGCACCTCATGGAACCTTCTCAAAAACTGACCACATACTTGGTAACAAAACAAACCTCTACAGATACAAAAAAATTGGAATAACCCCATCTATTGTATCAGATCACCAATGCTTAAAACTAGAATTCAACATCAACACTAATTCCAGAAAGCCTACAACCACATGGAAATTAAACAATGCTCACCTAAAGCATCAATGGGTCAAGGAAGAAATCAAGGGAGAAATTAAAGACTTTCTAAAATTCAATGAAAATGATCACACAACATACCCAAATTTATGGGACCCAATGAAAGCAGTGTTAAGAGGAAAGTTCATAGCACTAAAGTTCATAGCTTTATGAACTTCATAAAGAAGCTGGAAAAATCCCATTAGTGAATTACCACAACATCTGAAAACTTTAGAACAAAAGGAACCAAACTCACCCAAAAGATCTAGACAGCAGGAAATAATCAATTTGAGAGCTGCTATCAACAAAATAGAGACAAAACAAAATAAAACAAAAGAAAAAACAATACAAAGAATCAATGAGACAAAGAGTTGGTTCTCCGAGAAAATTAACAAAATGGACAAAGTTTTATCCAAACTAACCAAAAGGCAGAGAGAGAATATCCAAATTAACAAAATCAGAAATGAAAAGAAAGACATAGCAAGAGACATGAAGGGAATCCAGAGAATCATCAGGTCATATTTTGAAAATCTATACTCCACAAAATTGGAAAACTTAAAGGAAATGGCCAACTTTCTGGATAAATATCACTTACCAAAGTTAAATCAATACCAGATAGACAAATTAAATAGATAAATAACTCCTAAAGATAATTATACTTAATAATATAAATTTATTACCTAATTTACTACTAGAATGATATTTTTCTCAAAAATCCTATTTTTACTGTAATTTTTTATTCTTGACAAAATATCATTGAGATTTAGAATAACTAATGAAAAATTATTTTGTAGCTTCTAAAATATAATATTTTTTCTCAAAGAGATAATCATTTTAAGTTCAAAATTATAGGAGCAAAATAAAATACATTTTTATTGTTGTTCATTAAAGTGCTTTGATTGCAGAGAAATGAGTAACAACAGAGAAATACAAGCTGGTTCACAGTGAATAGCAGGACAAAGCATGTGATTCCTTTTATATCTTTAATAGCTTATGATTTATTGGCTTTCTTGAACTTTTTCTGACTTACTATTAAATACATGGTTATATAAAGTTTGTAAAATGATAAACTTATTTTTAGTTTTATTAACCAATAGTCAAAAGGAATTTAAATTCTGCTTAAAAGTACTTTATAGTCTGATTTGATTAGAAGACAATTTTACATACTGAGTTTCTCTCCATTTAAGAATCAAAGATAATATGTAACAACAACAATATTTCTAGACAGCTGTTGAGTGATACAAGTAAATCTTGTTCACTAGATCAGAATAGAGCTATAACTTTGTTGCACAGGACAGAATAGACAAAAACTTTTTGAATGACAGGAGAGGAATTTCTTAACTTGGAGAAGAATATGCAAATAAAATTAATATAATAGTATAAATTCTTTTTATCTTGTTATTACAGTTTTACATGAATCAAAATCTACCAATACCATGACATTTTTGATAGATGAATAAACATAATTCATTTGAGTAGAGCAACAGTGAAGTTTTAAATTCAATAAGCAAATATTATTAGTTGTACCAAAATAACAGATCAAATAATAACAGAGTTTTCAGCATATTATGTTAGTTTGAATGAGAATGAACATCATAGTCTGAAATGTTTGAAGGTTTAATGTTCAGTTAGTAAAACCGCTTAGGAAATATTAGGAGATTGTGGTGGCTGTTTTAGAGGAGATGGGTCACTGGAAATTTGCTTTGAGGTTTGGTGTGGGAGGTCATTCTGTCTATGTGTTGCTTTTATTGGTTAATGAATAAAGAAAATGTCTTGTCCTGTGATAGGGAAAAAGAACAGAGCTAGAAAGGGAAAACTAAAATGAATGCTGGAGAAAGGCTGCAGGGTCAAAGAGACACCATGGAGCTGCCACCGGAGAAAGACATGATGAAACTTTGCTGGTAATCCATGACCTCATAGTGATATACGGATTGATAGAAATGGGTTAAATTAATTTTTAAGAGTTAGGCAATAAGAGCTAGAGCTAATGAGCCAAACAGTGATTTAAATAATATAGTTTTGTGTGATTATTTTGGGACTAAGTTAGCCGGGAGACCAAGAACCAACAAGTGGCCTCTCCTTTAAATGAATTATTTAAATGAATTATTAGATCAGGCGTTATCCCAACAGCCATTTGTAGACTGGAAATGTCTCCTAACAGTCTTTGAAAGTCATTAAGAGTCCATAATCGGTCTCTCCTAATTTGTGCCTTTTGTGTCCTAATTTTCTATAAACCTATTCTGTAACCTAGGTAATTAACAGAATCTCCTCTTTGAATCTTTTCAGGAGCAATTTGTAATCCCCATTTAAGCAAAACTATCTTTACTTCCTCAAATATTCTTTCTAAAGTATCTATGTTTGAATCAGATAGCAAAATGTCATCCATGTAATGGTAAATTATAGGCTTAGCAAATTGCTTACATGTTATTTCCAATGGCTGACTTACAAAGTATTGACCCAGGCTAGGGCTATTGAGCATTCCCTGTGGGGGGATAGTCCACTGGTATCTCCTATTAGGCTGAGTTATTATAAGTAGGCATTGTGAAGGGAAATTTTTCCTCTGTCCTTTTCTTGTAAAGGTATAGTAAAGAAGAAATCCTTTAAATCAATAACTATAAGAGGCCATCCTTTGGGTAACAGAGAAGGCAGTGGAATTCCATACTGTAGCGGTCCCATAGGTTGAATTACATTCTTGACAGCCCTTAGATCTGTCACCATTCTCCATTTACCAGATTTCTTTTTTACAACAAACACAGGAGAATTCCAAGGGCTAGTTGACTCATCATTATGTCAAGCATCTAATTGCTCCTGTACCAACTGTTCTAAAGCCTGCAATTTATCTTCAGCTAGAGGCCATTGCTTAACCCATATTGGCTTATCAGCCATTTTAAATGTAGGGCTATTGGTACCTCTAAAGGTTTGTTGGTTGCTTTATGTTCTTGTACAGCCTGAATGGCTGGTGACCTTTGTGCATATTACCTTAGTACATCCTTTCCAGAATTATGAGTTCCTGGGATAGAATTATGGTGTTCCATTGCTGTAGCAGGTCACAGCCCCATAAATTTATTGCAATATCAGCTACATACGGCCTTAGCTTTCCTCTTTGACTTTCTGGCCCCATACAGTTAACCCATCTCGTGCTTTGTTTAACTCGAGATATGAGTTAAACTCTAGTAATTGAACATCTGCTTCTTGAAGAGGCCAATTTGGATGCCAAGATTTTGGAGTGATGATACTCACATCCACTCCTGTGTCTATCAAGCCAACAATTACAATTTCATTTATACATACTCTCAGCTTCGGTCTCTGATCATTTATAGAATTTTGCCATAATATACACTTCTTATTTCCTATTTGAATTTCTGACTTATCCTCCAAATTTGAGCCATCATTTAGAACCTTATGATCTTGCTCAGAAGGTTCTAAAGTTTTTAATTTTCCTGGTGTGACACGTCCTCCACGGTTACTGGGAATGACTGGGCCACTTTTGGCTTGGAGGCCTGCGAGAGGCCCCTCAAGGAGCTTCCCAATGGTATCAGGTTGCCTTGTCTGTCTGTTGTTGATCTGCATTCATTGATCCAATGTCGTCCTTTACCATACCTCCTACATATACCTGAAGGCCAAGGTTTCCTATTCCTGCCATTCCCAGATGAAGTGTTATTCCTAGAAATTCCTTGCCTGCAATCCCTTTTCAGGTGTCCAAATTTACCATAATTAAAACATTTGGAAGGTTGATGTCCCCTCATAGCTTTGGAAATCGCTTCTCCTATCCAAGATTTGTCTTTGTAATTAAAGGTCTGAAAATTCATGGTATGCTGGATCCATTCACCCACAGGTGCTGATTTAGACCTTAAAGGCCCAATTATCTTTTTGCATTCTAAGTTTGCATTTTCGAAGGCCAGTGATTCAAGAATTAGTAGTATAGCTTCTGGGTCTGTTACTTCTATATTCAGAGCCTTAATTAATCTTTGCAAAAAGTCAGTAAAGGGTTCTCCCTGTCCCTTCCTAACCCTGGGATATGACTCTAACTTTTTCCCTGGTTCTGCTATTCTATCCCAGTCACTCAAGGCTGCTTTGTGGCATAGGGACAATACTTCTTCATCATAAAGAGCTTGGATCAGCGTATGCTCCTACATGAAGAATTTGATCCTGCATAACCCCCACACCCTTTGCTCTCTCTTTCTGTTCCATATGTTAGGATTCTTCTCTGAAATAAATTCCAAACATCAAGGAAGGTCTGTCTTCTAACACTGCTGAAGCTAACTGGGAGGAATCTTCGGATATAGCCCTGACATTAGAGGCCCAAGTCCTTATCATTTCCTTAGCAAATGTAGAGTGCAACCCATAAGTAACAATGGCATGCTTAATTTCCTTCAGATCATTCAGTCCTATTGGCATCCATCTACCTTTTTGGCTCCCTTTGAGCCTTTAGAAGTTGACACTTTGTCAGAATAAATTACAGGGTACGTCACTAAACCCTGGGTAAACCAGTTCTGACAGCTGGTGGTGGCATTGTTGCCTGCCCTTGTATCTTCTTGCCCAGTTTATCAGCTCCAATAATTTCCTCAATAATTTCAAATCTCTTAATCATTGTTTCACATAAGGCCTGAATCTCCTGACCTGAAAAGGTTTCTAGTGATTTCCCTATGGTATTAATTTTCTGGTCCCCATTCTGCACCTAAGGATTCCAAGGTCTTAATGTTTCCTTTCAAAGATAACGTCTCCTCTTTGAACTGCCCCCAGATATCATGTAAGTTGCCATCCCTGAGGTATATTCTGTCTGTTACCTTATCAAAACTCTGTGATAACTTCTGAAAATCAAATTCAACAGCCTGGACCCTCTCAGGTAAGTTCCTAGTACCCTTAGATATGGAGTCAATTTTGCCTATCATGGTATTAATCCTATCAATTAATGTCATATACTTACATAATGACATAATATGGAGAAGAAAACTGAAACCTAATAACCAGTAAATTGAGGTACCTCCAATGTCATAGAGGCCTTGTGTGATTTCAGCAAAAACCCCAGCTAGAGTCCCATTAAAAACAAAATGTGCCATTTTACCTGTTAACCAGCAGACGGTGCTGTTTCCAAGTTACGACTGGAATCAATAGATTGGCGTCAGGATAGATCCTGTGGTACTCGAGAGGTTAGAAGTACACAGAGGAAGAAAACCCAGAGTCCAGAAACAAAGAACAAAAATCCAAAGAGCTTCTAGTGGCTGATAAACAGCACAGCTCACTCCGGGCACCCACCCTGCTCTGGCCCGATGCAGGGGTTCGTGACACAGCCACTGGGAGAACAGCCTGCTTCTGCTGGGACAAAGGGTCTTGGTTCAAATGCAAAGGCTCTGGTGGGGATTTCAAACAGTGCTTCTGCCAGATGTAGTAATGGCTTGTGTTCTGACTCACACTGCCCAAGTGCAGTGCTTCCAATGGGGGATTTAAAACCTGCTCAGAAAAGTTCAAGCCATGTGGGAAGAGATGTCTAGGCCCGTGGATCCCAGGAGGCATGGAGTTTTTAACTGCTGACTCCACCCATGCACAGCCCACAGCTGGGGGAGGGCTCGTGCCAAGTCAAGCTGGCGGCAGGCAGCCAATCTGGGGGATAGGTGGTGGTGGTGGAGTTGTAAAACCAAATGTTGGGCGCCAGATAAAGTATAAAACAATCCCACACCAGTTTGGACTTATTATTAAAAGGGTTATTTATTTGAGGGGAAAAAAACTTATAGAACACTCGTCCTACATGACCAGGAAACAAGTCTACCCGGAACCAGAGTCCAAAGCAAGAGATCGAGAGGAGGGCTGCTGCTACTTTTTAAAGAGAAGCAGACCATGCCCCAGTGGGCTAGTATCTCAAAGGCTATTGGCTGAAGGAGTGGAAGGAGCTCCCTCAGCAGTGCACTCCTTTAACCCCAGAAATCAGGAGGCAGAGGCAGGAGTTTGAGGTCAGCCTGGTTTATAGTGTGAGTTACAGGACAGGCTGCAAAGCTACACAGAGAAACCCTGTCTCAAAAAACAAACAAACAAAAAAAGTGGTTTCAATCCTAAAAGGTAAAAGGTGAAGATGCTATAGAATTAAAAATGTTCCCAGCAGATAGATAGACATATATCTCAAAACTAAAAATGATTTCAGCAACCAGTTAAATAGATTTCCCCAACAAGATTTGATAGGGATTCTTTAGGATATCAATGTTTAATTATCTCCCACAACCTTTTTGGTAAATTCTGAAGCTGGATGAACCACATTATATGCATTGTTGTGGCCAACAGGAAGGCTAGAGTGGTAGGCATTAGGGTAGTGAAAGAAGATACTCTATTTTCCATACTACATCTACAGGAGACAGAAATTTGGATTTCTCCTCATTATCAGGTAAGATCAGTGAGACACTACAACTCTAAAATGTGTCATATACCAGTATAACATACTCATTAACATATAACATTCTATAAGATTAAGGGAAAAGTAAACCAATAGGTTTGTTAAGACTATAAAAGAATCCAGTGTAAAATTCCAGTAATTCAAGAACATGGGTTTTTTAATATATGTTGTTCAGTTCCTCCTCAGATCTATTTTAGGGTGTGTTTTTAAAGGTTAACAAAAGTCTACTGTGCTATCTAAATACAAATGCCCTAGTGAATTAAAAAAAAAAGTCACTTATGTGAACAGAAGTTTCTGTCCCACTGGGTACTACAGCAATCCAGTCTCAAAGAAAGACACAGAGACTTATTACAATTATAACCTGTTTGGTCTATTAGCTCAGGGTTATTTTTAACTAGCTCTTACAACTTAAATTAACCCTTAATACTTATTTATGTTTAGCCATGTGGCTTGATACCTTTCTCAGTAGAGAATTCCCATATTTCTTTGTCTGCATCTGGCTGGGTCTCTGCCTTTCCTCTTCCAAGAATTCTCCTAGTCTGGTCACTCTGCCTATATTTCCTGCCTGGCCACTGGCCAATCAGTGTTTAAGTAAGCCATTATATGTGACAAATCTTTACAGTGTATAAGAACATTATTCCACAGTACAAATGGGTCAACCAGAGAAATATCACATAGAAAGTATTTAAAAATATGTCTGAGAGAAAAACAAAATCAGAGAGCAAGGAAATATTGCTCTGTTTGAACAGAAAGAAGAAAGGATATAGGGACAGGTAGGTAATATATTAGGAAGCATATACCTTTGATAAAAATTATATTTTTTCAATTTTTTGTTCCTCTATGATTATAAAACTTGCCATAATTTCTGACTTTTTAATAATATGTGAGTTCATAGTTATATTATTATCTTAGCTCACCTGACCTTTTTTGAAAGAATCAAGAAACTAAAGTAATAAATAAAATACAAAAACACAAATGAGTAGGATGCATTCAACATGTAAATTTTTGGAAGACAGCAAAGTTCAGTTGAAAACTCCTGACAAAAACACATCAATTTTTAAAATAAATACAGCAGAGTCTATCCAAACATGTCTGTTAGTGTCTTCAAAATCTATAGATGATGTTGAAAATTATATTCAATTCTATTAGGCAAAAAAAAACTTGCTATAAGTGTTTACCCGACTCACCAGTTTTGGAAACAGTCTTGTTATATGGCACATGTCAATAAATAATTACTAAGGATTATAGAGTTTGCCTTGTCAAGTTTTCATTTTTGAATAAAAAGTGAAAATTCCCAGAATAAATGACTTGTTACAAAATGATTTAAAGAAAGAGAAGGCAAATATTCTAAGTCTTATTGCCTGCTGAGATAAAACTGGCTCTTTTGAAGTAAAGAGGTTACATACATTCATCTATTTATGGCTTTTGCTCTTTCTGTTTTTAGGAAGCTACCATGACTGAGAACCTCCAATTTTTTTTTCTAATTCAAACATATTCCCAAAAAATCCATCTTAAAAAGTATAAAATATTAAGGTACCATTCTTCATACTTCAAACATAAACTTAAATTTAAGATATAGCATCCAAAACAATTTACAAACAGGATGTTTCTTGCCAGAATTAAAAAAATATAATAATACAATTCTACTTTTCTTCCTCATTTGCACAATCTGTGCCCATAACCAGTACCCATTCAACAGCTACTATTTCTTTACATCTATTAGCAGAATACTGGAAAGCATTACAAATGCTTCATCTTAACTTTTGCTTCTCCAAATTCCTATAACAAGGTCTCTACTTCCCCCTTATATGCATTATATTAATCACCAAGTCCTTAGATTACTGTAATTCATATGACTTAGAACACCACATTTTCAAATTTATTCTATAAATTATTACTTTTCCTTATTAGGACATGCCTTTGTCTCCTGGACTAATTCATAGAATTTAAATTACACAAAGTTTGTCACCCATGTTATTGCTCTAATAATATTTTATCTCCTAAATATAACAGAAGTTCAAATAAATTCTGCTAATGTTTAAATTTTCTAAGTTAGGATTATTTTTCAGTTTGGTTCAGTAAAAATATAGAGAGCATTATAATACTTGAAAATAATTCCGACACGCAATTTCGATCTTAACAACATTTTAGTTTAAGCTAAAATGTCAGAGATATGTCTATTTTAGGTTAAAACATAAAACTTTAGATAATTGTACCAAATTTATACACCTCTATTATTTTTACAGTTTGAGAGAAATCTGGATCTTCATCTGTTTCATTTGCTTTTTATTGCTTACTTCTGAATGATTATTTTAACATTGTGAAGTGTGACACACTATTCTTAATGAGATATGATAAACAATCCACCACCCCAGATAGAGAACTATTAACAGAACAAAAGAACAGTTTTAGGTAGGGTTTCTATTACTGTAAAGAGACACCATGACCACAGCAACTCTTATACAGGATATACATTTAAATGGGGTGACTTACATTCTCAGAGGTTTAGTCCATATTTATCGTGGTGTGACATGGGTGCATACAGGCAGACATGGTGCTGGGGAAGGAGCTTAGAGTCCTAATGTTTACTGGCAGACAAGAAGTGATCTCTGTTTAACACTGAGCAAAACATGAGGAAAGTCTACCTCAAAGCACACCCCCACAGTGAAACATTTCCTTCAACAAGGCCACCCCTACTCCCTCAAAGTCACACATCCTAATAATACCACTCCAATGAGCTTACGAGGGCCAATTTCATTCAAACTACTATAAAAGTCCAACATGATGAACCAATCAGCCTCCTGGTTTAACAAACAAACAAAAAATAACTAAAGGAACTGCATCACAACATGCAGGAGAGGTTAGACCTTATAAAGGCTTTAATGCTTGAACGGACTACACAACATCTGGTCGGCAAGAGATGACAAAGAATGTCTCTTCCAGCAGGCTCAGTTGTCCCGAGCCTCATCCAGCTGCCAGGGCAGGTCTGTGGTTCCTCCATGCAGTCTGCTTGCTTACTATTGTCTCTCTGCAGTCCCGTCTGCTTTTATAAGCTTGGGTCATGAGGGGGAAGTATATCTCTCCAGTTTCAGCAAGTTGCTGAAGCTTCTGAGCATTTCACCCTGAGTCTTAAGGAGCCTCTTTAGAGAAATTTTGAAATCTTAATGAGGTCCTGTGCAAAGCAAAAGACTTCACCCCCTATAGGTGATCCTGAGTGTCATCCCAAGTCAGTCTGCATTACCTCAGATAAAATTGCTATATGACACTATGTTAAATATAATGCACAAGAAAATTAATTAAAGAGCACAGTATTTTGATGCATGTATCTTATTTAATACTTTTATTTGCAGTTATAAAATTACAGCAAAATGTTTTAGTAAATCAGAGGAATAAAGCTATTTTTTAAATGAAGTTTATTTTTGTCAATATTTAAAAGCACCTTAAAAGGTTTTTCAAATTATTTTAAATTTATGTTCAGAAATATTTTGAATCAATTCATCAGACAGTTTATGAGACTATATTAAAATGAATTTTAAGTATGCTTCACCTTTAAAGCTTAGACTATTATCAATCTGGTAAGATTTTGATTCAATTTGACTGGATTTCTTCTTAATGAAGAGATATTTAGCGTGGAGAAGAGATTTAAATGAACTTGCATCTGCTTTAAAATAAGAAAACAAAATTCCAGAAAATTCCAATGCAATCTTACATGTTTTACAAGATTATTCTTCAATGAAAACTCTGTAAGCACTTGTTTGTTCTCAGATAGCCAAGAGTGGATTTATACTCACATTATACAAAGTCCCTCCATGAAGATGGAATTTGGGTTATTTTTATGTTAAAAAATATTTTTAGTTGATTATTTTCATAGACAGGTTTAAAATCACTGAAATTTTGTATTTTTATACTAACATAAAAATGGAATTAAATATTTGGTTTCATTTTAACTTTTCATGTATTCATGAATTGTGTTTCAGTTAAAATTATCTTTAACTAAAATCTGCACAGGCAAACTGAAGAGAAATGAACAACATCTCTGACCATTACTGTCAGTGCTCTCATGAACAAAGGAATTCAGAAGGGACAATAGCAAACAGGGATTGTTTGTGTTTCATATTCTTTGTAGCCTCTTGCTGGTCTGGTTCTCAAGATTGGAGTTAGAAGAACTGAACATGTTCCAAACAGTTCTCCCTACAATCTTATAGAATGACTAATTCTAGATTCTTGCAACTCTGGGCCTGGCTTTGTATTGTCACTCGAAATTCTATGGTGAATGTAATAGGAACACTCAGTTCTCTCCAAAAGTAGACTCATAAGTGGTGTGAAATCACTTTGCTGTTCTTAAACGTGAACAGATAGACAATAACACCTATTTTTGCTATAAAAATTTTCAAACAATTTACTATGAGAATCCATGGCTACAGAAATGTCAGTTAAGAAAAATATTGTTTCAACTATCTCCACTTAATATCCCAAAATGCCACTTGAAATCCATGAATTGAGTACAGTAAATATGACTATCTTAATTTAACATCAAAATTCACATTCTGTGTCTTATTGATATTAACAAAAACCACAAGAAACTAGCTTTCATTTTATATTACATTAGCTATATAAAACATAGAAAGAATTTTGGTATGGAACATTAACAGAAAGGGAATCTGAGGAAAGCAGTCTTCCAGATTTTTTAACTTCTAGGCTAAAATAAAGATAAAGTAGAGGTTCAGATTTGATTCTTAACACTTTGTCCAATGATAACATTCTTGGAAAATTCTGTGTAAGAACTCTTTCAGTGAGAATGGTGATTAGAAAAAGTTTAATGTTGGGACTCATTGTAGAATGTGGGGAAAATGATACATAAGAAATGTAGAATTAAGAGTCTGTCTTTTATGCCTTTATTTCAATACACATGAGAAATAGGAGAGGCAGACAAAAACTAATGTACTAAACAAGAATTATTAGTATGGAGTTCCATTCTCTTGAGAAAAGATTATTATGATTTTCTTATTAAAGAGGAATTTTCAATATAAAGCCCACTGCAGTGCTTCTCAAACTCTTTTAATAATGGGAGATATTTAAAAAGACTCTAAAAATACCAATTCCCCAGAACTTTCTTCAAACAGACTAAGAATGGATTTGCATTTCCTTATCAATCATGGTGGTAGCACTGGGCTACATGGATTCTATCAAATATATATTTTTTAGGTAAAGGATTGGACTATAAGAAACTACACTTGGTGCACACACAGTAAACAAATAAATTATAAAATAAACTGAAAATTGCACATTATGTATTTACAGACAAGTTAGCTGGCTAGATTTTAAAAACTTATTTCCATTCACACAATTGTAAACAGTGTGATATGCTTGTAAAAGTGTGATTTCTGTATTATACCTGTAGTAACCATTTTTAACCTAAAATTTAGAAGTTGTAATGATGGCAGACACATTCAAATTACAGAGCCTGCACCTACTGGTGACATGATGTGGGATTCCCCTCTTTATGCTGTGAATACCATTAGTTAATAAAGAAACTGCATTGAGCCTATAGCAAAGCAGGGCACAACAGAGCTAGGCAGGGAAAACTAAACTGAATGCTGAGGAAAAGAATGGAGTCAGGCAGAAGCCATGTAGCCCTGCCTGAGACAGACACTGGACGAAACTTTACCTGGTAAGCCACAGGCACATGGCAATACACAGATTAATGGAGATAGGTTAATTTTAGATATGAGTTAGCCAGAAATGTGCTTGAGCTATTTGCCAAGCAGTATTGCAAATAATGTAGTTTTTGTGTGATTATTTCAGAGTTGAGCATCCAGGAACAAACAACACTGTGGCTTCCTACAACACTGACATCTGCAAATGTTTTGACTTCCCTTGCCTTGAAGAGCAGTACATTGTTTAATGTTACTGTGAAATTTATTAATCAGTTTCAATGGCTTAGAACTCAAAAATCCACCTACCTCTGTCTCCAGAGTGCTGGGATTAAAGGTGTGCCTCACAATGCCAAACTGAATTTTATTAAATTGTGTATGTTAAATTTTATTCATCATATTAAGCCTAAGCCTAAGTTATACTTCATAGAGTTTTTGTAAGTACCTAAAGGTAGATTAAATTTTATTATTTCTACCAACTACTTTACTAGGCTTAACTAAAAGCATTGACAGACCAAATTCTTCTGCATGTGATAGATGCAATGGTACAGATACAAACTAAGGGTGTCATTTGGTGATAACAAGGTTATGAGAAATGAAAGACTCGTCTTCCTTTAGTATTGTGATCTGCCAGTTATACTTTTTAATTACACCAATATAAATTATAAATTATTTTCATTTTTGTGATAGTGCTTGATTAAATGATTTGGAAAAGTTGTATCCTTCTAGGTCTTGTTGTATAGGCTTAATCGGGAAATACTTAAGATTCAAATAATGCTTACATGGGGCTACGTATTTCCCACTATTTTGGATTTCTGTTTTTCCCTTTAGCAACACGATTTGGAATCTTTCCCATCTTTTTTTTTTTTTTTTTGTGATGGCTGGTTCTCCAATCAAAGATGCCTGAAATACATACATACATACATATATATATGATGGTTCTTTCTCTTAGCATTAGAATCTATAGATTAATGGTCTATGCACAGGGTGGAAGGTGGTAAAACAAGATGAACTCACAGTTCTCACTTCCTGCCTGCAGTCTTGACCTGGACCGTCTATTCTCATTTTCTTCCATCATGTTGGTGTTTCTTGGTATAAGTTCACCTCTCTATGATTTTTCAGCCTCTGTTAACAAAACACTGTATTTCAAGATGGCCTGAGTGTTACTCTTGCAGACAGAATGCTGTAGAATGTATTAGTTTCCTTAAAACTATGTTTTTCTCTAACTCAACAAGTATTATATTCATTGACAACTTCATAAATAAATTTTAAGTTGTTTTTAACTTCCATTTTCCTCTTCAATTTCTTTTCCCTATCAGGTGAAGAAATAGAAAAGAATAAACTCAAAACAAGGGAAAAGAAATAGGAGAGGGAGAGACAGCAACAGAGTAGGAGAGCACTTCTCTTACCTAGCTAAACATCACATCACAGTCTATAATACCCTAAATGATTAAAGGGAAAACTATCTATTTCAAATTTCAAATATGTTTTATGTGAGGAATTTGCTCCTCTTCAATATTTGGTAAACTCTAGCTGTCTTTGCCTTCCAGGTTCTCAGCTTCATTTCTTCAACCCAGAGGATCCATAGGCCTTTATGAATTTTTCTCATTGTGCCATGGTCTGGAAACTCCCCCAAGGTAATAACCCAAGCAACAATACGGGTCACACTATTTATTTCTGTTCTTTAATTCCCGTGGCTCAGAACCTTAAAAAACATGGTTTGGAAAATATTGAGACGTGAGAGAAAGGAAAATCTGGATGCCAATAGTCTCCCTGTTATCCAGGTAACTATATTTCTAGCACTGTTATGACAGAGGTAAGAGAATTGTTAGAAGTATAGTCACAAAGTGATCTATATATTAAGTCACAGGCAATCCAAAAATACATAGAAAATCTCTGCCACAAAATTTAAAAAAAAAACAGAAACAATAGTATTAATAATGACAAAAACAAAAGCATTTCACAGTGGTGAGTGTTGGAGCAAAATTCTGAATGAATCTAAAAATGTTTTCTCAAAAGGCAATATAGACTTTGACATAAGTTACAAGGTATTCCCATAGGTTTGGAGACTTTGTAACTATGTTCTGAAGGTAGTGTGACATTTATGCAAATTGACTAACTGTAACACTCCCAAAGCATATTTCCCATAATATATCTGATGGGAAATAGATGGTGTTCATTTCAAGTTAAACTTTAATTCCATTGCTATGTTTGTATGCCGTTTTTCTGTAATAGAGACTACTCATAAAGTTAAATTCATTTCTCACATTGGGAAATAATGTCTCCTCTTTATAATGGACATTAAGTACAGCCTTAAGCAAAATCCAGTATTTGCTTCTACTGTGCACTCTGTTTCAAACTATCAGCAAATACATCAGTAAATACTGTGGTATTTAGAGGTAACAAAGAAATCTAAGAAAACCCCCAAGTATCTGCCATGGGTAATTCATAAATTGCATTTCTATGCTGAATTGGAACTTGAGACGAAGATCATAAGTATCAATGCAATAGGTGACAAAAAAGGTTGTAAATGTGCTACTAATAAAAACAAAACTCAGAAGACTCAGAAGGAATCCAATTAAATATGTATTTAATATAGAGTAGTTTGTGAAAGAATAAGTCTCCATAGGTAAAAAAAAATATTCTCCAGAAAATGAAAACAAATTGTTGTCAACCATCTCATTGGTAGAATGTATTTAGAAAGTGTTACTGAGCATTTTAAGGCAAGCACTCTAGATTTTGCAAATCCCCTACTAATCACAGACAAGTTTTCAATCTTGGGAAAACATTTTAATGTTATAAGATAATGCAACACTGCTTACATTCATAACATAAACGAACTTAGAACTAAACAGAGCGAAAGCCAACATGTGAGAGGTCAGTGAAAATGGAGGTTATTTTCAGAAGAGGTCGCAAGGGCTGTTTTTTTCCTCATATTTAAGCAATGTAAGCAGCACCAAATTAAATCAGTGCTTTGCTCAGGAGTTATTTAGAATTCCTGTGGACAAAAATTAATTAAGTCTAAAAACTTTGTGAGAATTTTGTTATTTTCTAATGCTGGAAGTAAATTGGAGAGAAAAACTTTTAATTGAAAATGTGTTATATAAACCACATACAAAATTTACTTTTCCCAGCTTAAGTTTTTTTCAAAAGCCTATTAATACAAAAACATTATTATATTGCTACTTTAATTTGTGAACCTGGATAGAGATATTTTTTTCATATTTCCTGAGAAATTTCATCACAGTTAGCTAAGGTCATTATAGTTACTAGTTTCTAAATTTCACTAAAATCTTTTTGTACATGTTGAATCTGCATATGGAGGCTTGACTTTTATTTATTAAAAGGACAGAAAAAATTGTGGGTTTGAATGTTAAGTAAATGATTATAAATATATAAATGACATCTATGTGTAATTTTTCATGATATATATTTGGTAATGAATTAGCTCTAGGTTAAAATAATTATTTTTAAAGTTAGAGAATATCCATAACAATAAAAGAACAGGTAATATTTCTCTCTGTCTCTGTCTCTCTGTCTGTCTGTCTGTCTGTCTGTCTCTCTCTCTCTCTCTCTCTCACCCACACACACACACACACACAAAGCAACAGAGATGGAGAGAAAGAGAGATGCCAGGTTCATAGGTCAGAAGTATAGAAATTTATGTCTGAAATTTAAAACAGAGGGATTACTTTCTGATTTCTGGATAAGTGATGAGAGACTATTTCTCTATTTTGTGGGGTGTTCCCAGCTCCAAAAGACCCATAATCTTCCTGGTTCATGTCATTTCAAGGACATTCATCATCCCTAATTCTGTTGTCACCTATACATTTCTGACTTTGTGCTATGTGACTCAGATGATTGCACTTGTCACCACAGATAGTGGAGGATGAGCTTCTCTTCTTGTAGCCCTTGCATAATCGCAACTGTAAAGCTATTTTTGTTGTCAGTTACTACAATGGCAGGAAGTTTTTGAGGTGTGGCGAAACTTGTATGCTATTCCTGTCCCTGGTTCCCTTCTCCCTTTCAATTTTCCTCCCAGCTGAAGTTGAATAGCCCCTACCACAGGCTCCCACTGCCATGGTGCTTTGTTTGCCAATGTACTAGAAAAAGTTAAAAAAAAAATGAATGAGTACATGGAGTACTTACAGATTACAGATTCTGGAGATCTGGTCGAGACTGTCACTTGCAACTATTATTCTATCTCATACTACATTGAATTAATTAAGATGCTTCCTTCTACCTAGCTATTAGGGTATGCTAAGTAAAAGTGTGATTACATGTTTCTGATATGGATAATTTGAACTATTGTAACATTGTAATATACATGCTTTATGTTTCATGTATAAGGTGGGATACTTTTTACATAGTAGAAACAAAGATGGGGTTTATTTATTTATTGCATAAAGTGGCTCAGAAAGAAAACATAACTAATATGTTTTCCTCCAAGTCAAAACCTTATGGATGCCTTTTAAGACATAATTATCAGAAATGTTAAGTTCATGAAATGACAATATTTACACTACAATTAAATATTTAAACATAGGTTTTTTATTGTTAAGATCTAGACACCACACACCTGAGTCATAGAGCATGTCAACACCAAAATGGTAAATGTCTAGAAACTTCATTATTAGTGGGTAGCTTTAAAGTACTGAAGCATGCTCTGCAAGATACTAGAGAGAAAAGTTATTGTCATTAATATCCAGCTATGAACCCTGCCAAGTATAATAATGACTGGCTTAAGAAGATGTGTACATTGGTGTAATAGTGGTATAAATATTACAGGAAAAACCAACTACCTTCTGTTTGGTTTTACATCCCACTCCCCAAGATGAAACTCATACCAATCACAAGTATTTAGCTAAAAACATTAGAACAGAGAGGTCGTAGGCACTAGGGGAGATCTACTATTGCTATTCTGCTAAATGCACAAAGATTATACTGACTCTTAATTACTTATTTTTATACCCATAGGTCTATGTATATTGCGATTCTTATCTTAAAAGCTACTCTTTTTTTAATATGTTGATTACACGGTGACCAACAATTGCCCATGGTGAAGAAAATAGGATAATATAGACTTCTTAGTCCTAAATGAAGCATATATATTGGAACCTTCTCTCCCAAGAATCAGGGATAATTACAGAAGAGGAGACAGAACAAGTGCAGGAGCCTGTGGAAGTGAATGGATACAAGGAAACGGTGTCTTCTGAACACAGTTAAGAAGTTGCTCATATGAAAGCATAGGGGCCTGAGAAGTACTGCAATAAATTCTCATTTTATGTTACATAATCCCTTCTATACAAAATCAACTAAAAATGGTAAGAAAATAAAAATGAATAGAAATATGAAATAATGCTGATATACTAAAAATGCAAAGTTCAATGAAGGAAATCTCAAGCCACTTGTGTCAATCTATTCCTGCAATACCAGTGTTCCAGGAGATAGGAACATCAGAAGTTCAAGGCTATCTTCATCTGGACATTTAGCTCAGGGTTATCCTGATATACACAGAATCCATTTAAAAATAAATTCATTATGAAATCTACACAAATTTTCCTTAATATTTCAATCATACATTGTGTTTACTCTGTTTCATTATCTTTTCCTTGATTCGCTAATGTAAATTTCCTATGTAATAGAAAGGTAAAATAACCTACCTTGAGTACAGCGCCTTGAACAATTAAGTTCCTGAAAACTAAAGTTACTAAAAACATGCACTGTAACCAGTCATGCTGTATTAGATAGCAAACTGAATATTATAAAATTATGAAATCATCCAATGTTTCATTTTCCCCTTAAATTCTCAATTATCTCCTATGCATTTAAGGGACAGCTTGAAATTCTGATTGATGCCATGACCATAATGATCCTACTATCAACATAGATTCTTCCCATGTCATAAATCCATTGAGACAAACAATTCCAGTCAGTGTGTCCTCTAAACTTTGCTGGAGAATATTTGCTTTTACTATCACATGCAGCAAACATGAATCTGGAAGTAAAATTGTTTTGTTTTGCTTGTTTTTTGTTTGTTTCTATCCTGTAGTTCTCAAACCATACTTTTATTCTTAGTCATCCTTAAGTGTAACTATTCTAGAATAAATGTTTCTTGAGTGTAGCATTGTTTAGATCTAAGCTATTAAATACTTTAATATATATTTTGTTTCTTAAAAAAATATAAAAGCATATACCTAGCAGTTTCATCCCTAGGATTAGCTGAGATTTCCTCCTAATTTATACAACTTCCAAAACACTTTATTCACCATGGAATATATAAAATTTTAGGATATGAATTACAATATTTACTCCTTATGAAAAGTTACATATCAGCAAAACTTCCGTGAGTTAGATAGAAAGGTTAAATTTTAAAGCAATCTCTCTAAATGCTAGGCTTAGACTAATGTATTCTTTAACATCATATTTATTTTTATTAGCTAATTTATTTTGTGTGCATGTCTGTATATGTGTAAATGTTTGTGCTACATGTATAAAGAGGCCCAGGAAGATTATAAGAGGACACCAGATCATCCTGTAACTGGAATTATATTTGGTTACAAGATTCAATTTGAGTGCCTCTACATGAGAAGTAAATGCTCTTAACTATTGAGCCATCTCTGCGGGATCCATACTATATTTCTGGGGATCATATTCCTGTTTTTATAAACTTTTATCCACTAAAAATTGAACATCCACATAGTTTTACAAGAACTTACAAGCCTGATATTTTTTCCATGATACTAAAAGACATACTTTATAGGACATGAGAACAAAGGAATAAGTATTTAATCTTTAACACATGATGTACAAGCATGAACAAGCTATCTTAAAGGTGCCCTACAAATGAAGGATTACGATGTGTAAATTGAACAAGTCTAGCACATGCTCAGGTAATAGGTTTGGAGGGGAATGGATTTGATTTCTCTTTTATTTCAGAAGAAGAATGGTTCTTCCACCAATGATTCTCATTTAAGAGATAGGAAAATCACTCCATATCTGAGGGAAGAAATTATTTTTCTGCTATTGTCACAGATACAGGTTATGTGTCTTGACAGAGCTGAAAGTGTCTGTCATAATATGGCTGTAAATATTGTTCTTGCTTTGTGTATGTTTTTAACTCCAAATGAGATGGACACAGCTTTGTATTCTTTTATATTATTAAAGCAGCTATGAAGAAATCTTGGGTCTGGTAGTTTTTCTCTTTCCCTCCTATATCCACCTCAACCCACATCTGATGAGGGATTTCCTTCTGTATGCTGTGATTACTATTAATGAATAAAGAAAACTGGCTTGGCCTGATAGGGTAGAATAGAGGGAGGTGGGGAAACCTAAACTAAATGCTGGTAGAAAGAAAGGAGGAGTCAGAGAGATGCCATGTACCCCCACCAGAGATGGATGTCAGAACTTTAACCAGTAAGCCACAGCCACGTGGTTATATACAGATTAATAGAAATGGGTTAAATTAATATGAAAGAGTTAGACAATAAGAAGCTAGAGCTAATGGGCCAAGCAATGATTTAATTAATACAGTTTTGTGTGATTATTTCAGGGCTAAGCAGCTGGGAACCAACAAGCAACTCTCTCCTTCTACACACATCTAGTATTGTCTCTGCTTTCAGTACTCAAAAATTACTTTCTTACACTTTACAAATAAACTCTTATTAGATGATTTAATTGGCGTGTTATTTTTCTGATTTTTTTGAGACAGTATCTTTTATGAATTAAGCTAGCTTCGAGCTCAAATTCACAATCCTTCTTTGCATCAACATCCTCAGTGTTACCATTGCAGTTATACACAATCACACCCAGTTTATTTTATCTTTTCAATCAATAAAATCATGGACTATCTTTCAACAACAAACTTGTAGCTTCCCCATGGTCACAGGAGATGTTTCACTAACTGATGCTGCAGGACACTTCCTACTTTAGATTTCAATTAACAGGGCTAAAATTACTCTGGTACTCAGCCTTCATTTATGTCAGACTACCTGTTCTCTTTAGTGTATTGAATTTCCAAGTACTTTAGTTTTCAAAGCTGTGGTGTCCAGTCTGTCCTTACCTCTCTTCACTCATCTTTCTTTCTCTTGTTTCTTGCTTCTTTCTTTCCTTGCTTCCTTCTTTTATTAACAACTTTTTCTTTTACCTTTACCCAGAGTGTTTTACATAAGGAAAAACTAATTCATACACATCTGAGTTGTAAAATGCTTTCTTCTTTGCACTCATTCCATTTGGAAGATGATGTGTAGGTAGCACTAACAGTCCAACTTTATCCACCTTCTCTCTTTCAATAAGTTCATATGTACAAGAATTTGAATATTTTTGAACTTTTTCTAGTCTTTCTGTTTTGCCAAGACTTTTTGCCATGTTGTTGTCAAAGAAAATAATATGTGGGATATAGTCCTTGTAATCCACAATGTGGGATAACAAGCAAACTAATCAAATTTTGGAGGCAGAAGGGATCAGCTTTACTAAATGATAACATACCTAACACTTGGGTCTCGTAATTTCTCTTTCTTTTTAATCTTAGTTCTCATGTAAGATATTAAAATTTAAACTTCTTGTTTCAAATTTTCAAATTTTGAAATTTTGAAATAGATCTAAATTATCATTACAACATAACCATACACAGAGTAATTCTCAAGTACATGGATTTCTTCAAAAATACATTCTAAACAGATTAAGTAATTATTTACCCATAAACTTTCTTTGTTCTATCCCAGGGAGATGAGGAAAAGCACATTCTCATCCCCACCCCCATCCTCTAATTTTTGTAGTTTTTTTCTTAAAAGCTTCCCAAACAAAATTAAGAATTTCCTCTAGAGAGTTCAAATGGGTACATAAGTGGGAAGCAAAAAAGAAAGAAGGCAATTTAGTGGGTGGAACAGAGCAATGGCATGGCTTCCAGAAGCTTTTGCAGCACTCATCAAAGAGCGAAAGGAAATAAATCCTTTGAAAAAAACCTAAAGTGTTAGCTCCCCTTACACCACAGCATAGCAGACCTGATTCCATTCACTATTCTCTTTGTCCAGTTACTCAGCCAGCTGCCGCTTTCTCTCCAAAGCCGAATCCCGGGTCTGCAGCTTTCAAACACTCAGGCAGCTCTCTAAGGTATGCTTTTCAGGAGCACCTGGATGTCAACTATTCACTTTGTTCTTTCATTTTTATCAGTACATCTGAGACGGATGAGTGCACCAGTAATTACATACACCATGTGTTTTAACCTAATGATAATGATCAAGCTTTAATTCTATTTTAAATCTAAAATGAAAATTGTTAATGGATTGTCATAAAGTTTCTAAAATCTGTTAAAGAGCCTAGTAGTGACAATGTTGTTGAATTTTGTGACAAAGCTGTCAGGTGGAAAACCTGTCATGTGTGCCCAGTAATTGACACTGATCTTACCAAATAAAACCTATTTTGTTGTTTTTATTTAGCATTTCCTGAACTTGATTCAATTATCTCAGAACCTTAAATTTCTCTGAATAAGATTTGTATTCTTAGATTTCTAAATGAGTGCAGAGTTACCGTGCCCTATTTCTTCAACCAATGGTCTATCTTACAGAAAAATATGATAAAGCAGACATGAGATAAACATGTTGTATACTGCATGAACAATTTGACATGTGTCTATACTATTTCTGTTTAGAAGGTAAATTTACTCAGGTCAGAGTACACATAACAACCAGATGAAGCCATATGTGGCACAGGTGATGAAATGATTGAGATTATAAATGCATGTATTAAGCCATAAAAGCAAAGGAAATTAAATTGACTTCAAATTCTTTTACCTCATTGATACTCATTAATAATTGATTTAACTCTGATATTCAAGATTAGAATATTTATTACTAACAAAAATGTAATATAATTTTTATAGCTATATCACAACTGTTGAAGACATGATCATCTTTTCTTGTTACATTCAGCTTGTTTTCCTGATGCTATGAATTTGTTTAAACTGATTAATATGTAAACGGATATATTTTAATAAGCAGCAATAATTATTAAGCAGTTTCCCTTAAAATTCTAAATTCTTTTCTGTTATATAAATGTTTGTATAAAACATAAAGTCAATAAATTATCATTTAGAACCTCTTCAAGTTTTTCAAATAAAAATCACATTCAATTGTTAGTTAGGAAGGTACTAAAAATCAATGTATAAAGTTTGACTCGATAAGTTTTACAATAAGTTCATCTCCTGGGATCAGCGAAATTGCTCAGTGGGTAAATGGGTTTTGAATTAAGGTGTGGCAACCTGAGGCTAACCCCAGAACCATAACAATGTGAAAGGAGTTAACCAGCTACACAAAGTTTTCTTATGCTTCTAAGCGTGTCAGAGTAAATATAGCATGAGTGTCAACGCACACTTCTTGCATAACTCATTTACACCTCTTGCCCACCTCAAGGACACCTCATGAACACTTTATGCACACCTCATATAGATCTCATTCCCACACCTTCACATATGCACAGTGTTAATAAAACATTTGATGACATGTTTGTAGTAAGGAGGGGGCCACTTGTTGCTTCCCCAGCACTTAGCCCCAAAATAATCACACAGAAACTGTATTAATTAAATTACTGCTTAGCCCATTAGCTCTAGCTTCTTATTGGATAACCCTTACATATTAATTTAATCCATTTCTATTAATCTGTCTATCTCCACATGGCTGTGGCTTACCAGCTAAAGTTCTGGCATCTGTCTCCGGTAGGGCTACATGGCATCTCTCTACTCCACCTTCCTTCATTCAGCTTAGTTTTCCCTGCCTACTTCTATTTCCTGTGCAGGCCCAAAGCAGTCCTTTATTAACCAATGGTATTCACAGCATACAGAGGGAAATCCCACATCAGATATTGACTTTATGACTATTCTGCATTAAAATTTCATACCGGTTATATCATAAAAAGGTGTTTCTTATGAATCCTGTTTACTTTATAGGCCAGACAATACATGTATCTATTTCTTTTGTCATTGTTTTTTTTTTTTTTATTTTTTTATTTTTTTTTCCATACATTGTTTTGTTTTATTTTTTCCATTCAAGAACATAATTAAAGATAAAAAAAAATTTTTTCCTTTCTTCCCCTTCTCCCGGTCCCCTCC
>PVIU01021538.1:0-31350 GCA_004026605.1 Ondatra zibethicus
CTGCCTCCTGAGTGCTGGGAATAAAGGCGTGTGCCACCACTGCCCGGTGGTAAATCTATTTTTCTATATTGCCACTCACAACAACAACAACAAAAAGTTCTCTCAGTTACCAGGCTGCTTCTTTCTTTTAATTCTACTAAGGCACTATCCAATTACAGTATGAAATAAAAGGGAGCAAGCACATTGTCTGGAGGGGTAGTTCAGTGGTAAGACCTTGCCCAGCATCTTCAAAGCCTGGATACCATACCAAGCACCACAAAAAAAAAAGAAACTTAATTTAGAAGACGTGAAAGTCTGCACAAATGAAAAGGCATTAGAGGTATCAAACGCTATGAACTCAGGTATCCCTGGGTTTAAATTATGGCTTCACTTAGCATTTTGATAAATCATACTGAACAAGCTAATTACCTTACTTGAAACTCTGTGTCTCTGACTGTAAGAAGGAGAGAATATATCTATGTATGCAGTTTAGGAGAAGAGTCATGGAAGGGGCTTAGCACTTTCAGAGTAGTGCTCAATAAATTATATTAACCATACTAAACTGGGATTTTTTAAATGGGATAAATTCTCATATGAAATTCAGAGTATCTGATATACATGATAAAGTTTTAAACTATTTTTATTGTCTTAATGAGGGATATTATTTCACTTCTCCACTGAACCACATTTTATGAGGCACTCTGAAACAAGTTGGGCATGCTCTCACCTTAGTAGACCATAAATGTCAAAATTTGAGTAAAAAATAGATACCTTCATCATAGTGAGTTATGTCAGTAAAAATATTCTACCGTAATGGAAAATGAAATAATGTCACTTTAAACAAAAATTCCATTACATAATTTAGACGAAACTATTGCTGCTTGGAAAGCTATGATTACTACCATATTATAAAAAGCATCTGACCAATAAATTATTTCCTGTCTAACATGAAGGATGGCTTTCCATTTTATTGTTTAAAATGATAGTACCTGGTTTAAACATAAATTGATTTATTTTGTGCAGTATGCATTTAAAATTTGGTACCTATCTCTACTTTGTGCCCCATTAGGCTCATACCCATTTTTCTTCAGTAGTGTTTTTATTGCCTTCAAATCAGTTTATCAAAATTGAAAGCACTTAATGCTTATCTTGGTTCAGATTTTTCACAGATGTAAAACGTGAATAAAAACAGAATGGGAGATGAAGAATAGTCATTCTGATTGACTGCAAGGACTGTATCTGTCTAATACTCAGCAGTTATTCTTGGCATGCAACACTCAGTGACTGCTGATTGCTACTAATTTAGAATATGATAGCTCCTGATTTAACACACACACACACACACTCAAAATATACATTCAGAAGCGAACATTCCGAATTTTGACCTTTTCCTATATTAACCACATGCAATATGACTGTCTCTTGGGATGCCTGAAGAACTGAGAGTTACAGCTCACAGTCACACATTATAGCGGTAACCAACAGACCTCTCACAGTGTGCTGTGATGGTAGTCAGAGATGCGAGTTAGCTGTACTGAAGTCACTGTTTTTCACTTGTGATATTTTCAACTTATAAGATGACTGAAAAAGTCGGATGTACTTTGAATACCTAGAATAACAGCTATATGGCCTTTTGGGGATAGACTTGGAGAAGCATACAGTAATACACTGACTGCCATTTCAACTGAAAATATCACCTGCAGTGCTTATCTGTTAAATTTAACTGCAGTAAAGTTATTTACACAGATATGTGCCAGTCTCTTACTGCTTTCTCATTCCTCCCTCTCTCAAATTTGGTTCTACACACATCTTGCCTAAATATTCTGTCAAGATGAATGGGTGTAATTCCCAGTAATTGTGACTTTCCATGACAGTGTGGAGATTTGCAATTCTGCCTCTTGCCCCCTTATGGGCAGCCACTTTGCAGGGAGGGGTTCTGGGCAGCAGAATTCTTTAAAAATAGAAATAATGAAGCAAAATAAATTCCTGGCAAGTAAAATTCTTTGAAACATCTGAAAGTGAAAGGAATATACCTTTTTATACATTGTTTCTTTAAAAATCCACAATGGGATTGACAAGAAAATTTTAGCTTTACTGGTACATGCGAGATTAAAATATCCTAAGTAGCTAAAAGAATAAATGTTGATAAAGAGGAGATGCAGTCTAATCATAAACCTCCAAAAAAGAAAAGTTTGCGAACATTAAAGCAAAGGGCGGCCTTCCCCAGAGCGGGACTACATGCACTGCATCACGTTCCCAGTAGCCACTATACAGCCTAGCATAGAAATCCTGAGAACAACTGGAGCACAAAGTGCCTGGAAACCATGACACACCCGACAGTTTCCAAGCTTAGCTGCATTCGAGAAATACTCTCCTAGATCCACGAAGCTCCACTGGGATGAGGAACTGATTTGTACAATACAAGGAAGCGCTGTCCATGAATGAAGGTGCTGCTCTGGGGACGATGGTCAAGGAAGGACATGGAGGGCCATCTTTGAGAAGTATCACAGGAGGGATTCCTGCGCTAATTAAAGGGAGTGTCAGTTCTCCAAATATCCTCAAAGGTCATTGAGATTTTCTATTAATAAATGATAAGGTAGTCCTTCTGCAAATCAAGACAGTGCAAATCCCTAACAACCAAGCCACATAAGTTACAAAGCAACACAAACTAGTCTAATGCATTAGTTATATTATTTATTAACATAATTTTGTTATGCAGCAAAGACAAATCAAGCAGCTACATAAGAAAAGTTTATGTGTTAACTATGAGAGCAATTAAATAATCTTTCTTAAGTTTTCTGGTTTTTGTTTTTGAGACAGGGTTTCTCTGTGTTACTTTGAAGCCTGTCCTAGAACTAGCTCTTGTAGGCCATGCTGGCCTTGAACTCACAGAGATCCACCTGCCTCTAAATATTCTTTCTTAATTTGAGACTATTTTAAGTATTTCAGTAGCTAAGAAAGAATTCCTAAACTCCAAGTTTTGGTCTGTAACACAAATTAGTAGAGGACAATCTTAGGGGAAAGCAAAGAAAGAAAATATCAAAAGTATAAAATATATGTTTTTGTTATATCTGTCTTTTGAATCATCAGAAATGGGGCAAGTTAACATAGCATGTAAACGGTTTTCCTCAGGAAATATAAGGACTGAATTTTAATGATTAAAGAAATTGCTATGAATTACTACAGTGTTGGCATTAACTATAAAGTACAGTTTACATATTCAACCAATTTTAAACAGAAAGCTAACTAATTACAATTATAGGGACAAAAGGAGGACAAGATTTATTCTTGTTTAAATTAGTTTACTAATATCTGCTACCTTTTATCCTGAGAAAGGTAAAAATCTAAGGAAAAGATCTCACAGTATCCATCTTGCTAGAATATACTTTTACAATGCACCATCTAATTCTTACCTAATTATTTCCTCCTTCTGGCCATACTTCTATTACTGATAAAACTTGCTGTTTGTGAAGAAAAGAAGGAAACATTGCTAGAACTAATACTGTTTCAGTGTGCCTTCAGAATCTAACAATGCATTAATCCTATAACACTGGCCTGAAGGAGCCATTTGCTGTCTTAAAACAATGAATACCAAAATACTGGCAAACCCCTTAGATGTGGCTGCTCTTTCAGCTTTACTCATTTAAGCCAAATGATAGGGGAATTTATATGGTGTGCATCTGTCAAGAGCAGAGTCTCTACTAATGCAGTTTCCACAGATCAGGAGAACCTCCCTGAGGCTAAGGTTGAACTTCAACTTATTGTTGAACAGACGAGTAGCACAAATATGACACCAAGGACTCAGTTTCTATTAAGACAATCCCTTCAGAAATCCAGATGTTTGGCATATCACTCTGCACATGTTCAAACCTGAAACTGGAGGAAGACTATGTCTATTCAGTAAACAGGGCCAAATAATTATCCTAAATCTCTTGTGTCCACCCAACACATTACAACACAGTTGAAAATGTATTTTATGCTACATAAAACATTTCAACTATCTACAAAAGAGAAAAGAAACTTGAACTATAAAACCTACAAGGAATAAAACCAATATTTCTGTTCAATGTTTACAATGAATTAAATGTTCTGTACTGTAGCTGATGCTGGCATAGCAGCCTTGACCAGCATCAAAGCAAAGCTGGAGCTAAACAGCACTGATGCTGGGTTTGGAAAGATAATGGTAGAGCCTTTACTTTCTGATATACCTGCTGAATTCCTACAGTACACTGGTACTGTAACTAAGGACACCTGGTTTTGGTAGTTCAGTCTTTGTGAAAACACTTGTTTCCAATCAAAGTCATGTAAAATGTATTTGACAAATCCCACTACATAATGATAGAACATTGAAAAGAACTGTTTGGGTTGCACAGGCACACGTATGAAAAGACTGTACAAGAACTGTGAATAATTCTAGATTCCAGATTAATCAAAATATTACCTGAAATTCTAAGATATGATTTTACAGGTCAATGTCCAATAGATCACAATATACCAATGAGTCAGAATTTAACTATTCCATTGCAATACAAAGACTTTAAAGAGCTACAACAACAAAACCCAAGATTTAATGCCAGTCAGACAAGTCTAAGAACAAATACTGGTACCTGATCCAGTAATCTAACTTAATTTTTTTTATAATTTGGAGGGTTACATTTTATGCTAAACTTAAACATCATTATGTGTACAGAAAAGGTTTTAGAGTATAAAGCACTGATTAAAAACAACACAGTAACCAAGATGTTTTCTTATTTTGGGCCAAATGAGTCAATAAATTGTGACCTAAAAGTTAAAAGGTAAACAACTTACAGACTCCCCAAGTGAGTCTTTTCCATATCAAACATTGTGTCTCTCCATGTATATTCACTTAATATATGGTAGCAATGTATTTATAAAGAAAAGCAAGCTGGGATCAATTTAATAATATTTCCTGGTACCAGTTCAAATAGTCTAGACTAACTTTTAGCTCTTCAAACATATCATTCCATCCTACCCATGTGTACTACTAGTAAAAATCATTCACCATAGTAAGATCACAGTATTTTCTAGTTTTCCTTTCTAAACCAGGTCAAACAGATAAATGAATACTTAATGGAAGAATGATGTTTATTAAAAAATTTTGTATTACTTTGTATCTGAGCTTCTGGCTAGTAAGAATTAATAAAATATGGGCATGTATTTCATATATAACATCTCTAAAAAGGGCAAACCACCTACAAAAGGAAATACAATTTTTTCATCTGAACAGTGAAATAAAGCAAAAATACTATAAACATTAATTATTATTATTTATTGTAACCTAGCGATCTTTGCAGGGTTTTGTTTTGTATATAGTCAAGTTGCTTTTGGTATACATTTAATCATTTCTCATTAGCTAAGATTCTTAAAATCAGGAAGCCATCCTGTTTTCTCAAATAATTGGAAGGAGCTCAACTAATTGTTGCCTTCCATTAGTTTGTGCTTTTGCTAAGTATAGCATCTGAAAAACAAACATAGCTGCTGTCTTTTCACAAGCATCATCTACATGACTTCACTTCACCAAAGGAAAAAGGAGTTGACAATCCAAACCGATAAAATAATTCGAACACAAACATGGAGGCTCATGAATAATGATCTAAAAATGATTCTAAACGGTCCTCATTTCTTTCCTTGCTTTCTACGGAAGCAGTTCGGGTCCAGGGGAGGCAGGAACATACTTCCTCAGCAGCTGAGTGTCTTTCCAAGATACACTGTGTATCTATCTGAGTTTCACGAGAAACTAAGTTTAAAAATGGCAACTCACAACAGCCTTCTAAACACACATTTCCCCTAAAGCAAGAAGGATTTCCACATTCTGACTGCTAAAAAGATTTTGAAGGGAACTTTCAGAGTTCAAACGCCGTTATTAACCAAAAGATTTCCTTGACTCATCCCCTCCTCTAGAAGAAAAGGATTCTGAACAATACTTCCAAAGAACACTTCATCATATCTCCTGGATTTTGTTTTTAAACTACAGTTTAAAGATTTAATGTTTTTTTTAATTCCAAACATAATTTTCAATATGTTTGGGCTTCTCTAGCTACTTAATTAAAATACATTTCCAGAATTGCTGTTTGTAGAACACTCTTTTCAACCTCTGAATGTAGGAGAAACTGCCATAGAAGCAAGAGCCACCCAAATTTGAACTTATCACAACTTGAATGAAAACTGAGAAAGATGTAATATCACTCATTCATTAATATTTATACAGAACTAGAAAGTAAAAATCTTGGCTGAAAGACTCATTTGATGAACTATGAATGTTTCAAATTCATCCAAAATAATACACAAAACATTTTCATATTTAGCATATCACAAACATCAAACATCAGCAGATTTTATGCCATCACACAAAAGAAATCACTGTGTTTCAGATATATAAAAATCCCAAATATCTCATGCTAACCATTAGTTTCCTTATACAATCCCTTGGCTATACCTGCATAGAAATGATTAGATTTGCATTTATAACACTTTAAGTAAATACAAACTCTAGGAAACAAAAACAATGGTAATGTGGGCATGCCAGAATCTTTAAATGCAAGGAAGCTGGAGGGTGGGTTTTTGTTTGTTTGTTTGTTTTTGTTTGCTTCTTTTTTGTTTCTCAATCTTGTCAGTTGGGGGATGGTGCTATTTGCAATCCCCCTCCCACATTTTACCACACGGCAGATTCATGAATGAAATCCCACGTTAACATCCTATTTTCTCTCACTTACATGTATGCTGGAGAAAGTGGAGTTGACCTGGATGTTTTAAGCACAGGAACTGAGAATTTCCAGATAGCAGGAGAGCTCGTTTTCCATTTCAATGGCATGTTGTCACCACGGTACTACAATAACAGTAAACAGCATTTCCATAACAGACTACCAACTAGGACTTCCATTCCACCGTGTACTGCCACAGCAGCCGCGGAGAACAAGCGAAAGATTCTGCCAGTGCCCCTAAACCGACGCTTCCAATCTCTACAATAGGACTGAAAGGTACCTCCTTTAAATCCTCCTGTCCCCTAAAGCAATAAGATGATTCTATCCTTCCAACTCACAATAGTGCCACCTCGTTAGGAAAGTGTTGACTGCAGTGTGTGTGTGTGTGTGTGTGTGTGCGTGTGTGTGTGTGCCCTGTACTGTGCATAGTACACAATGCAGCTTTACTTAATAAAAGCAGCTATGGTGCTTTAAAAAAGCTTGCAATACCATTGTTCTACCTTAACAGGAATACTGCAGCACTATACTATGTTCTGCACCTATTAACCTGATTTCTGACCAATAGTAGCAAGAAAAAAATAGATGGGTTTCATATAAGAATGAAACAACATACCTACTCAGAATACATTTGTCATCCTCTGAGCATTCTTCTTTTGAGCTGCAACAATACAAATGGGATATAAACCTCAGCATAGCCTTAGGCCACAGCTAATAGAGATCAGTGACTAAATTCAGCAGCCTGCTTTCCTTCTGTGCAAGCTCTGGCCACACAATACAAGAATGCCATTATGGGAAAAGCCCATTTAAAAATGCCAGGTCCTCTGTTTTCCAGTTAGAAGAAAGCAAAATGTCAGAGCAAATATAAACTGCTGAAGAACTCTGCGCACTCTTCTAGTAGCTTCTGATTCAAGTTGCACTCCTTTCCCTATTTTTATTTCCAAGCCGGGATGAGCAAAACCTCATACATCTACAACATGCTGTGGTAACACGAATATCTCTCTGTCTTCTGCAGCAGAGAAGTACAGAATAGCGCGCTCTTAATAGCAGTCCTCAGAGGGACGCTATCAACAATCTAATTCAATACTGCCCTCCCCTTCTTCCCCTTTTCTCCTCCCGCTCACCCCCCCTTACTCCTCCTCCTCCCCCGAACAGCTCACAAATTGTCTAGCGGAAAGACCGACACTGCTGGCCAAGCAGGTGTCCAGCAGGGACCACTCCACAGCTCAGCAGCGGTCCAGTAACCTCTTGGGATTAGCGAGTGTCAAAGAGGTTCCAAAAATTAAAGCTGCTGTAAAAGCAGCTTGAGGTATTCCATGAAAGCAATGTCAAATAAAGGGTTCATCTACGTTGTTTTAAAATACTGCCTGAAAACAGTATTGTAAATAATCCCAAAGTGATTGGGTATTTTGTGCTTTTAATGAAAGCAGCAAAATAAATTCACCAATTTTCTATGCAATTTTCAAAAGTAAAAATAGGTTAAATTAAATACTATATGCAACTCTTTCTTTACAAGCTGCAAAATATTACTTCTCACATGAGCAAGTTGCTGTCTCTAAGTATCTACCTTCCTATCACCCATTTCTACTGAAAATAACATTATCTTGTCTCTATCAATGCATACTTACTAAAGGCAGATGACCAATAACATAAAAGTCACTACCCTTTAAAAACAATAACCACAAAAACAAAGAGCTCATATTTATTCTTATACTCACTTCCCAACAATGAACAATAAACTTATACCTCCAGCCCAAAATTTTGACTTTCAGAGATTCTTTCTAAATTGTCCCTGGTTTCTAAGGACCAAGACTAAGTCCTTTAAAAAGGTTTTTCTTTTGTATAAAAACAAACAAACCAAAAAACCACAGATGCATTTTTCTATAATAAAAAACTACTTCCAAAAATCCTAAACACATCATCTAATACACCAGAAATACAGCATAAAATCAACTAGAATAATCACAACTCCTTTTTAAAATTTGGTTCGTTATAGAAGCAAAATCCATTTTCTATGAGGTATAAATACAGACATAGAAGCGGTATTTACATGTACATTAGTATCTGGAAAGACAAGGTTTATTTGAAAAACTGACCAGTAATCCATAAACCTTATAAATATTAAATTAACATCGGCCATCACTACCTTCGTGTAATTTTTATTCTATAACACATTAACTACTTCTCAAAAAGCCAGAAATTATATTTCCAACTTCTTTTAGAACTCAACACAAAACTCTCTCAGAGAAATCTTTAAATGAATCAAAGAAAAGAATATTCATCAACATCTTAGCAGCCAAAACATACTTGACTTTTAAAAAATTCAAAAATACAAATATATCCTAGTCAGTCTCTCACATTGGAAAATTTTAAGATATCTAGCAAAAAGGTCTCAGAAACAGCAATGGCAAGTTGTTAGAAAGTGAGAGAAGGGAAAATACATGAAAAAACATACACAGACAAGCATGTATAGAGACACATATACATGTATGCATCCACCTTGGAATGCCTCATTCCTAAATGAGTTTCTAATAAATTTTCAAAATCTGAAGCACATGCAGACATTTCAAAACATTAAACAAAATAGCAATATATTAGCTGTTTGTAGTAAGAAAAGTATATTTTAGAAAGGCAATTTGGGATTTTATGCTTATGACAATTCTACAAAGCAATAATTGCAAATGTGATTTCACCTTCTGAGAACAGTTACTCTCAAATTGTACCAAACCAGTTTTTCTAGTAGTTATCTGCCCAGAGAGACACCTTAAGGTTGCCGAACAGAAAATAGGGTGAGAGTTTTACAACTTTCTAAAGTATACAGTTGATGATCACTTTCTTACAAATATCCTCAAGGTATCATTCTACTCTCAATAATCAACTGACTAAAAGAAAAACTTAGCAAACAAAAAGACACTGTTGTCTAATATCACTAAGTGCCAAAGAAACCAATCAAAATCAACTATGTCAATTTTCAATCTAGATTTCTGAGAGACTTGTGTTAAATAGAATTATTTTAATAGTTTTTCAAAGTGAGAAGAAACCAACTAAAACTGTTTCCTTTCATCCCATTTTTACCATTCTTTAAGACTCTAAACCCACAACGTGTTAGACATGATTGTGAGCATTTATTTACATTCAATTCTAGGTTTTGGGTTTAATAAGTTGCAATAACCTTTGTAACTGTCACAAGAAAATAAGCATTATCTCAAGGACATAAGAAATGATTACTTTAAGTAGAAATATGGTCTGTGAATTATTGTCTAGTTTAATCTACTAAACAACACCATTCCTCATATATCATTTAGAAATAAACTTCACTCAGGTAAAATTGCCCCATTACAAATTAGCAGTATCAAAATTTACTAGTGTTCACTCTCTTAGCAGAGAGTCTAATAGCAAATATTGAGTGTAGTTATAATTGGCAATATATCCGAGAATCAAAAATACTTACATCTATATAAAAGAAAGAAAATGATTAATATGCTTTTAAAATATAATTTTACTAAAATTCAGCAAAGCACTACTTTAATACTGAGATTCGTAAATGTTCCACAGTCCTATCATAGGAAGCCTTAATTTCATTTACAGAACACTTGAATGCTATTATATAGCACTGTATGAGACAGAAGGACAATGTATCTAAAGGATATTCCAAGTATTTTATGAACAATAATTACTTAAGTGACTATGAAATGTGTCAGAGACAAAATAGCCAGAAGACAATGATGGTTCTTGGTCAAGGCCATAGAAAAAACATTCTTGGACAACTCCTACAACACAGAATTCTATGGCTTCGAAAGTAGGAAAAGATTTTTTTGTTCATCTGTTTGCTTTTTTGAGACAGGGTTTCTCTGTGTAGCTTTGGAGCCTGTTTGGAACTCATTCTGTAGACCAGGCTGGCCTCCAACTCACAGAGAACTGCCTGCTTCTGCCTCACGATTGCTGGAATTAAAAGCATGAGCTACCACCGCCCGGCTGGAAAATATGATCTTTAGAACTGGTAGATTCCCTAGAAACTATATTTTCCAGTATTCTCATTGCAGAGATTAAAAAAATCTGAACTCAGAGAAGTTAATTAATCTAGCTTCATAGTGCTGAGTGGTAAAAACTGCTCTCAATTTCCTAGTCCAGGATTACTTCCGTAGTGTTCCTAAAATGTTTTCATTCAGAACATCTATTAGATTCATGCTTCTATCCGAAGTGAGTCACATCCTATAATGATCTCAGTATATCCTAAAGAAACAAGGACAACTAAGAGATATTTAATCCTCCTATTGGATGTCCACTGGAAGACAGAAATGGGACAGAATCACCCAAAGGGAAAGGTATATATACAGAACCACATCTGAAACTTTAAGTCTAGAACATGGAGAAAAATGGTCAGGTGGAAAATAACCTAAGCACAACTGAAGGCAGTCTTAGTATAGGACAACAGAGACAGTATAGCTAATCTTCTTGATCCTTATTCTTAGTATAAATATTCCTAAATAACTTATAAACATGCAAATTTTCTTACTGACTACTACAGGCTGTTGTATGAGTTCATCAAATGAATTCACTGATACTTAGGTGCATAATTTTTCTATTACTTTCGTGGTTGGCCTAAGAACACCTCTTTTCCTACCAATTTCTGTTTAACCTTGTGGAAGTTACAGCTAATGACTAATAGCAGTAGACACTGTATGCCAAGTTACATACTTCGTTTATGTATGTAAATTTATTTAGATAGCAACCAAATCTGAAATCTGGCCAAGTAAGAAAAAAACACAACAATGTGAACAACACATCAAAATTCTCTAGGGAAATAATGCTTCACATGTGTAGTTATATACATTTATGCAAATATCTTCCTCACAGTAAGATTACACGGACTTGTTTATCTTCTTAGTTTGTTTCCATAAACTTGAATACAAAATATGCAATAAATTTCTTCATAGATAACTAACATATACAGCCTTGCCTGTTATAATCCATTCTCAAATGTTTCTCACAGGATACTACATTGGAATATTCTATTTTGAAAATTTCCCTAACAGAACTACATAGATACATATGGTCTGACAACAGATCTATAGAGACATACACAATTACAGCTATGACCACTTCTGACATAAAACCACTGTCCTATGTTCATATTCATATGCAAGTACATAAAAATCCCTTACTCTATAGTAGCATAAGCAATATGAAGGGTAGGATTCTTTAATAGCTCCAATGGCTGAGAGTAATATGTTATGCAGTGGTAGAACAGTAATGTAAACAGCTAGTGAACTAAAAACTGGAGAACGCGCCAGGCGGTGGTGGCACACACCTTTAATCCCAGCACTCGGGATGCAGAGGCAGGCAGATCTCTGAGTTAGAGGTCAATCTGGTATTCATAGCAAGTTCCAGACACCCAAGGCTACACAGAGAAACCTGTCTTGAAAAAAAAGTAATGACATGCATCATATGGAACCGAAGATGAAAAAGCAAATTTGTTGCAAGGGAGGTAATGGCTGGCAGGAAAATGGAAAGAACTTCCTGATTTTCACATAAAACATTTATAGTTGGAAGTCCTACTTGACTGCCATCTACATACTTTTACTAATTAACTGCTAGAATACATCAAAGAAGCCACAGGTTTAGGACAGGAGTAGGAGTGGGTGGACAAAGATACCCAGGGACTATATAAGCAAAGAAGAAAGTTCCAGTTGTTGAAGAACCAAAGGACCCCCAGATTCTGACTGTGCTCACTCTTCTGCTAAAGTTAAAAATGATTAATGTTGAGTGGTAAGTTCCGAAGTCCTTGCCTTCCCTGCTGCCTACCTTCTGGTAGTGTCTACATTATATCTTTTTTTTTTCTACCCTTCACTATTTTAAAGTATTCCCGTCTGTTCAGAATTGCTTTAATTCCAAACCAGAATGTCTGTATTTACTAGGGGTAAGTAGTAGTAGAAAGAAATGATGGAAGGAGGTCACTGAGGTGTGCTCTGGAAAATACACCTTAGGCGCCAGCCTCTCCCCTGCTCTTAGACACTGTGATATAAGCAGTGTCTATCAGATGCTCCAAGCACCGTGATAGTCTACCTTGCCTTTGATGTACAGGATTCAGCTGACCTTGAACTAAAACCTCTGAGATGAAACGGTTTGACTGAGGTATTTGCCACAATGATGAAAAGTTGACCAGCTCAGATACCATCTGGATAAAAGTAGTACATGTTAAATAAAATCACCCAAGATATATACATATGGAACTAAAATAATCTATTGAAAAAGCTGTGTTGTCACCTCAAATAATAATCATTTATATGGACAACTATCTCTCAGCAACTTTCTAAAGATATCCTTAAATTACTTTGAGGGAAATAAGACATTAAGCTTCAAAGCTTATCCAAAATAAAAACCATTTGAAAATGAACACGGGTGTGGCTCTGTAAGAGAACATTAGCATGCTCGAGCTGACGGGTTTAATAATTAAAATAAAAATCCATAGTAAATTTGAATGAAAAATTAAGAATATGGCTCTGTTGAATAAAAGTATTTGCACTTTTGACGTTGCAGGACTTTGTTTTTATTCTGGTAATTTTATATAGAAGCAGAACCAATAAAGTTGAATGGAGAAAATACAGCAATCTTTATATTTGTACCATCTGGGTAAAACTAAAATAACTTATAATAATTATTATTTATACTGGTTGGAAAATTTCAACAATAAGCACACTGTATACCAAACAAAAAGTGTGCCAATTAAAGAAAACCAACACTTTCTATATTCTATATTAGAAATAGCTAGTCATTTATAAAGCCTTTCAAATAGATTTGCTTCAACATTCCACTTTTAATTAATGAACTACTACTACTACTTTGAAAAATAAATACTTAAATGCAAAGATTCCCATGAAAAAATTGGTGTTTTGGCTAAAACTGAGATTGGAAGATTACCTGGTTATTTCATCTCTTCCTCTCCCTGTTTATTAATCCGGGGTATAGTGCAAGCACAACATTTTTTGGGGGTTGCCAGCAGGAAATCCTTTCCTAGTAGGCTGATTCCAATGAGTGATTAAAATTATAAAATACTATATTAAGTTGCAATAAAAGTGCTATGGTTTTCTATTACTGTTTTCTAAATTTATTCATTAAAACTTTTTCCTATACATATATCTACTGAAACTACTACCGTCAAAAACCGAAAGTTCACCTGGCAGTGGTGGCGCACGCCTTTAATCCCAGCACTCAGTAGGCAGAGGCAGGCAGGTCTATAAAGTTCCAGGACAGCCAGAGATACACAGAGAAACCCTTTCTCGAAAAACAAAAACAAAAAAGGGAAAAGTTCATTTGTATATAGACGGGGGCATATGCATCTCTACTCCTAGACCTTGGGCATCTGAGACAGGAGGATTGTGAATTTGAGGCTAGCTGGGCTACAGAGTAACAAGACTAGGTCTCTAATAAATAAATAAAAGATTTAACTGTATAAAAAAGAGGGAAAAAACCTCAACAACAACTCCATCTCAAACCTGAACCCAATGACCCATTGCCATAACATGAATCCCAACAGTTCCCATTGTTTGCCTTCTATGGAAAACCCTGAAGACTTAGTAACTTAGTCAAGATCTGTATTTCTAGAGTCTTCTCATTTTCTAATTTAGAATTCTTCTCTTTTGTGATTTTGAGCACTCCAAAATCGGGTAAAGAATACCAAAAAAGTACTGAAATATGACAAATATATGATGTTTGGTCTAAATTATAGAAGCAGGTTTAGACACTGCATAATTTATTTCTTGTCCTTTATCTCATGTTCTATTATTCATTAAATGTAATTTTGAGTAAAAATAGAATACATCTTCTAAGTTGACCCTATATTTAAGCTAAATGTAATCTAAATTTTGGTTTTCTACTTGCATGTCTAAGTTTATCTATAGCCACTAATACATACAGAACTACTTAACATCTTCAAAGTCAAGTACGTGTCTAAAATAATCACTTATTCCCTACAGCATTCTGAAGCTATGGACAACTTCACTGAAGCACATTTTCCTATTGGATACTATTGGCTAGCAGTCATGATTCCTTCTTCAGTTTGATCTAAGTTAGATACGCTGAACGTTTTTATCAGTCATCCACTTGTGCGATGACTTTAAGTTCCCACGAAATGGCAACATATTAAAAACAAATATTTATGCTTGGAGGTTTTCAGAGATACAATTTTTAATGATTCGGAGTGATAAAGTATAAAAAAATACTTGTAAACAACAGAACTTGAAGAAGTAGCCAGACTGAGGTTAAACTGCTCCTGCAGAAGATAGGGAAAACATTAGCAAATTTATTTGCTAAGACCATGCATTCATGTCAAATAAATGCATCTTTCTACCATGGCCTCTTTAATATATTAGTCACTGTGCATAGTGTCATATAAAGGCTTTATAAATCACAAATATCAAAATTAATAATTTACTGTTTAGTCAAAACCCCCTCGAGAGAATCAGCATGATGAATTAGTTGTCATGAGTAAGCACGGAAAACTTTGCTAAATGTTTCAAATACACAAAAGAGCACACGTGAGCAGATTGCATAGCACTTTCAGTCTCATCAGACAAATCCAAAGGAGAAGGAATATGGGCATGTTGTAAAGCTTTGACCACACAGCATTTTGGAGAGCCTACTTTTTCAGACATTCTTGAAAAATATTTTCAAATTAAAAATCTGGCAAAATTTAGCTATTAAAATATCAAAACTTAAAAATAATTAAAATACAAATACTTTATTTTTCATCTTTTAGCAACATTTTCCTCTGCCTTTTACCTTCTTTAAGTTCAAAACAGAGACACAAGCCTTTCTAAAATACCTCAGTCTTCAAAAGTCACAAAAGCCATGGTGATACGCTTCAGGTATAGACACAGAAATATGCACAAATGCTGCCTTCCATTCCTCACCCTTGTCTGCCCCTCGTCCTGACTGTCTTAGTTGATATACTTTGACATAAAGCACAGATTCTGCTGAGAGAAAGATGTTCTTCCCTTGGCTCTTCAAGAGTCAATAGCGAGGCACAGCAAACTTTTATACCTTTAAGGCAAATGCTCTCAAACATTAGTGTTTGAAGAATCACCTGGGGTGAATAAAATGTCAAAGTCTGGGGGCGGGGACTCATACTCTGCATTTTAAACAAGTACCCAGACTCATTATCACACCAGGTCTACTAGGCTTGGGGAAGGCTGCCTTAAAATCAAGGTAACTAACCCCTGCCCAAGATACGCAAGCCACAGTAATATTCAGGTTCCTCTCCATCAATGGACCGACCCCCTTAGCACATTGCATTGGCTGCTCACCACCGTCAAACCAGTATCTACAGCCTTTATCATGCCCTCCCACATTCAAGATCCTCTCGGATCAGGGAGAGTCTGAAAGCAAGGTGCCCAGATGACAGAGGCAGACAGACAGATGCACAGTGGCAAAAAGTGTGAAGTACAGGAACTAGAAAACAGTGGGAGTTAGACTGATTATGCAATCCGGTTTCAAAGTTATACACTGGTTTTAAACTTCGTCCATTAGCAAAATCGGACAGAACAAGAGACCCGTGGACTGGCTGCAGCTCTGACACTAATTAGCTTAATGACCTCAAGTGCTATTTTTCTCTTCTATAAATTAGAGAAAAATGCTACTGCCCTTGTTTATCTTACAGCAATAATAAGAGAGCCAAATGAATTTAGGTTTGTGAACTGAAACTGAAAAATACAAAGCACAACACAATGATGCAAATATTATTAACACAATTCTTAATCAACATACCCTAGACATCAATGGAAGTTTAATTGATAACGGAATGTCTTCAAATACCTCAGGGTCTCTTATTAAATAAATTCTTATCAGAAAAAAACAGGTACAGAAAAATGTAGACCCTTAGACATACCCTGAAGTTGATTTTTTGAATATATCCTTGAAATCGGCTTGTTTTAAAGACAATTGCCTCCGTCTCCTGAAAGTGGAGTGCAAAAAAAAAATCTGGTTAATTGTGACTTTATTGTATTTGGTTCAAAATTTTCAATGCATAACCTGAAAATAGTTATTGTTATTTAATAGGCCGTATTTATAAATTCTGAACACTTAAGGCCATACAGAACAATTTACTACTATATAAATTAATTTTACAAAATGTAACAGAAAATCATAAGATTCCATTTGTTTTTAGAAGCTTCCTTAATGTTTCAGAAACTATAAAATGCAGATTGGCATTAAATACTACATTGATTTGCAGCTGATCTACAAGGCCAAGCTAATCAAATTAGCATAGAAGGAAACAGTTTTTTTCAGTAGATATTACCCTCGGCCTTTGGAATGATTTGTCAGTTTTTTAAGCTTTTTACACTTAAAGGTCAGCTCTTTTCTGATGCACTGCTTTGTCATAAAGATCAGAAAGCAAATGACAGACATTCTAATCATTCAGAGAACATATGGCTCATGTTCTTCTAGGTTAATTTACTGCCTTTTTTCTTATTTCCATACTGCTTATAATTAATAAAAACTGGTAAATAGATGTACAATCTCCTGTACAGTAAATTTGGGGGATTTTTTTCCATGAAGTTTTCTAAAATAGCCAGCTCCTTTGGGATACACACACACACACACACACACACACACACACATGCACGCGTGCGCGCATGCACAAACACACACACACGTATACATATACATCTCAACACTGGACAGACATACTTCTGGTACTGCCTCAGGAATGCAATTTTAAAAATAGAGACCACTACCAGAAACACTGAACACTGCAGTATATGCTGCTGACAGTCAACTCTCCTTAAAAAAAAAAAAATGACAATTTGCTGGCAGATGTTTGAGGCACTCCAACACAATGCATAATTTATTTGCATTTATTGCATTGATGTTGCTATCAGCTTATACAAAACAAACATTAGCCTTACCTAATATTTTCCTCAAAATAAGCCATCTAGGATCTTTTTTTCTGGATAATTTCACAAGCATTAGTGTATTATTGAAGTCATAACTAAATCAAAGTCTAGATAATCTTTAGAAAGACCATGACAAAGACATTATCCAAATGTTCTCTTAAGTCAAAGGGCTCGCTACAAAAAATGACGGCTGTAGAGAATTTTATTTCTTTGTGAAAATGATATATTAAAGACAGCATCTCTTTAATGGCAATACTATTTCAAAGCTTACTTTAAAAATGCTATACACAAAAATATTATGGTTGAATAATAAAAAGGTATAATAGGTTAAATTCACATTCATCATTACTTCTTATTAAGCCTTGCCAAGCAAATGCCAATTCTATTACTCCTATGCATATAATATACTAAAATATCTTTAAATACAGGTTATTTTATATTCTTATTAATATTATTCTTTTTCTTTGTGTATATAAGAACAATCTGGTGTGCCACCTTCTGGTGACTAAGTGAAATTATCTATCTCTACACAAGTCACTATTCTTTATTTTAACTTTTAAAAATACATATTTCTCAACCTGCATTACATTTATGCTATATAAATAAATCCATTCCACAGTCTGAAGTAAAATAAAAATTCCGTAGAGGTTTTGTGAAAAGAAATCAAGCTGTATACACGTACCCTATGATTTTTACATGGTTACCAATATGTCTCCTGAATTCTACAATACATATAAAATTGATTTTTATATACCGTTACACAGCCACATCTCAAAATAACAGGCTTGCTATTTTAATGAATAAGTAACAGTAGTAAATAAAGGAAAAGAAAGGTTTCTTACCAATAAGCCCATTTTTCTCTTAAGGTTTGAACTCTCATCATTTGTCATGTTCTTGTGGATCCCTCTCTCATCAAATTCTCTGGAGTTTTAAAGTTAAGAGCCGTGATGCACAGCTAAGCTCTGCTACTACACAGTAGCGCACCCCAGTGCATCTGCCTGGTATAACACTTAAGCTGTGGCTCCCAGAAACAGAAACAAGCCTTGCAAATACAAAAGTCCATGTCCTGCACACCTTGCCTTGATAAAAAATTAGAGTCAGTGTGGTTGAACTACTTATATTTCACATCTAATCTCCTGATCAGAAATGAAAATGAGAACTGAGTGAATCCAGAGCTTAAAAAGCTGAAGAGGAAGAAAACGCTCATCTTCCAGCAGAGGCAGGGTAAGATGCTAGCACCAGGAGCTCTGACTCAGACAAAACATGTTTACCTCAAAATAAGCTTATTTTTGCCAGGATCAATGTTCATTATTTGTAATATGGTCTTAAATCTTTATTATCTTTCACACTTTCCTCTGTATCACAGATAATATTAAATCCTAGCCAGTCATTAAATACTGTATTTTTTCTCTTACATCAATTTTCCAGGAATCTACCTCCTATCGGTTTGTCTAAACAAGCTACTTCAAAAGAAACACATGTAACTGTTCTCCCTGCATCTCCCATTTTAATGCTTTAATCATAGTATTTCTAGATCACTCTTTTAAATAGAGCTACATACGATAAAATTTTAGTATTCAGTGAATACTCAAAATTCATTGACTCTTGGAATTACCTGTGTTATATACTATGCATACTGATACTGATAAACAAGTGAACGAGAGAGACAGTTCTTTTAATCTCAAGATGGTCCTGACTGAGGGAGGGAATCGGGCAGAAAAACGTGATGAAGAAGCTTTGGTGGCACAGAACCAGGGTACCAGAGCAGAGGAAGAATGAAAACCGTGCTGCAACTGAGGCTAAATACTGACTTATAGCTGGCGTGGCTGAGTGGCTGCAAAGAAAGTGGTAGTGTTGAGGGATGTGGATTTTAAGGCATATAAAAGACCACAGAGCAGAAGACAATGCATGACAGTGAAAAGATTTGCATTTTATCCTTTGTGTTATGAGAAATCATTTGTTGAGTGAGTGGATGGATCAACAGCAGAATTAATCAGGCAGTAAGTGCAGCAAGGATCCACTACACAGTGGCTGGCTGGCTCTTTCAGCCCACTGCTGTAGCAGCCCAGAAACAGCAGGCTGTCGTCCGCCGCCCCCCCCCCCTCGGCGCGACATACCCAGTTTTCTTTGTTCTTTCTTGCTTTTGCTCCACAGGTCCTCCTGGCATGCATTTTTACCCCCTCCATCTCCTTTTCTGAGAGAAACCCATCCTTGTAGATTTACCCTAAATTGTACTCTTTTCTGTAATATTGTCCAATTTTTCTTAAGAGGGACTTGCGTTATTCTAATGTTTAGCATATAATACATAAGAAATCACTTTGATCCTATGCTCATTACATGAAACAGAATTGATCAAAAGGGTGACAATAAGGGCAGAAGGCAGAGAATGGGGCCAAGTGAGCTCAAGAAACCCACTTTTCCAGATTTCAAAGTACACACTACTTCTAATAACTTCCAAAACCATGCTCAAACCTCCAACGAGAATATAAGAATGGTGGGGGAGATGGGCCCTGTTAGACAGGAGCTTCACTTTATTGCTAGGTACATCGCACCTCTAGTTCAAAAATTACAGAGGACAGATGAAAGATGCCAACAGAATAGCTGAAAGATGGACAAGTGACCTTTAGAAAACAGCTGTTAAATTGGGGAAAACTGTGACTATGTTTTATCACTAGCAGTAAAGCAAAAGTATTCACCTTGAAGGCATACAATAAACTAAAGGAATTCATGAGGAGCACAGAAAGAGATGGGAAACAGGGTGAATTATTTGATCCTGGTTCAATATCTTCAGGGACAGGCTGTTAAAGGAGAATACCTACGTGTAAGAAGAAAGCAGTATTTTTTAAAGGGTTAACTGTTTTGCTAGGAGATTAATATAGCAAGAGGTGTCCTTAGGTGTGTGAATATCAGTATTTTCATCCTATGGAATCACATCTCATTATGCCCAATTTCAAATACTCAGTAAGTATTCAAGCTTTGTTTCATCCTGTTTATGTATGCATGATATCTTAAGATTTATTCAAGGATGCAAAAGCCATGATGTCTTCATTTATGTCAACAATGAAAAAATCTTTTCATCATAATCATTGCTTTTATGTTCAAATGAATGAAGAGGAAGAAGCCAATAATTTCAAAAAGTAGCTAATAATTGAAAGTGTATGCTCTCTGACTTAAGATTTCCAAGATAAGAGTTGTCTACATACGCTTCTCTTTTATTGAGAGTTTTATACTAATTTGTAAGAAAAAAATTAAATACAGAGGAAAAAGGGGACATGTAACTTTGGAAATGTGCCACATCTTCTCAAGTAATCTTGAGGAAGGACTAGTAGTTAGGAGGACATAAAAATTGCTTAATTTGTCTTCAGGAAAAATGTTTTAAAACTGTACGTTAATGATATCATGGATTGAAAACAGACAAACTAAGTCAGACCATTCACCCATTTAGTGTAATAGAAAACAGAGTAACTATCCCAGTATTTTCTTTAGACCGGACAGGAAAGACAGATCAAGTTTACATTATCATTTTATTAGAATAGATATTTTACTGAAATTCTTCTAGCTAGATAATTTCAAGGTTGTAAAGGGAATGGGGGAGAGGCGTGATTACAAAAACTACCAATGAAAGCTCATTAATAAGTATCGGATATCTGCGATTAGTTGTAACAAGTGTCTACTAGGCTTACTATAATTCACTCCCATTTCACATTAAATATCATCTTCTTATCACATTCATGACAGCTTTCTGGCTGCTGAGATGTAAGATAAATCAGAACATGGTTGAGGCAGGTTGTTTATAGAGTTTTCTGTCTTTAAGTCTACGGATGGCATATTTAGAAAATCATTGGTATAAAGAAGGGTTAGTCAAGGAGCTGACAGCCGACAACAAGGGAGCCTGCACATAGGTCCTGACTGACCCAGGTCCTCTGTGCCCATATTACAGTTGTGTAGCTTAGTCTTCTTGTAAGACTCCTAATAGTGGGAATAGGAGCTGTCCCTGACTCTTTTACTGGCTTTTTGGAACCCTATTAACGTTTTATATTAAAAGAAATGACTCATATTCCTATAGCTCCCAAGTTCATATTATAGGAGAATTACCAGATTTCAGTAATATTGGCATTCAATACTATGGAACAAAGGAAAGAGAATGGCTAAGAAGACTTTTACTGCTACTGATAACTGTTGTCTGTGGATTAGGAGAAAAATGGGAAAGGAGGCAAAGACTGGGGTTTTGTAACATCCCAATCCTAAAGAAAAAAAATCTGAAATTTCTTAGATATCCTTAGAATAGGTCAAAACTCAGGGCAGTAGGGATGGCTCAGTGGTTAGGAGTAATGGCTGTTCTTGCAGAGAACCAGGTTCAGTTTCCTGACCGAACCTGGTGACTCACAATTATCTGTAACTTCAATTCTGAGGGGGAGGGGTTGGAGAGATGCTCTCTTCTTGCCTCCATCATTAAACAGGCACATACATGGTGCACATACATTAAGGCAAAACATTCCTATGCGCTGGATAGGTAAATGAATTTCTTTGTTAAAAAATAGTATGGATCCTGCAATCTTTTTTTTTCCATGATATTTATTGAGCTCTACATTTTTCTCTGCTCTCCTCCCTGCCTCTCCCCTCCCCCTTCAACCCTCCCCCAACGTCCCCATGCTCCCAATTTACTCAGGAGATCTTGTCTTTTCATACTTTCTACTTCCCATGTAGATTATATCTATGTAAGTCTTTCTTAGTGTCGGTATTGTTGTCTAAATTCTCTGGGATTGTGGTTTATAAGCTAGTTTTCTTTGCTTTATGTTTATAAACCACCTATGAGTGAGTACATGTGATAATTGTCTTTCTGTGTCTGGGTAACCTCACTCAAAATAATGCCTTCTACTTCCATCCATTTTCCTGCAAAATTCAAACTGTTATTTTTTTCTGCTGTGTAGTACTCCACTGTGTAAATGTACCACATTTTTTTTAATCCATTCTTCAATCGAGGAGCATTTAGGTTGTTTCCAGGTTCTGGCTATGACAAAGAAAGCTGCTATGAACATAGTTGAGCACATGTCCTTGTGGCACGATTGAGCATCCTTTGGATATATGCCTAAAAATGGTATTATTGGGTCTTGAGGAAGGCTGTTTCCTAATTTTCTGAGAAACCACCACACTGACATTCAAAGGGGTTGTACCAGCTTGCATTCCCACCAGCAATGGAGAAGTGTTCGCTTTCCCCCACAACCTCTCCAGCATAAGTTGTCATCAGTGTTTTTGATCTTGGCCACTCTTACAGGTGTAAGATGGAATCTCAGAGTTGTTTTGATTTGCATTTCTCTGATGACTAAGGACGTTGAATATTTCCTTAAGTGTCTTTCAGCCATTTTAGATTCCTCTGTTGAGAGTTCTCTCTTTAGGTCTGTACTCCATTTTTTAAATTGGATTACGTGATTTTTTGGTGTCCAATTTCTTGAGTTCTTTGTATATTTTGGAGATCAGACCTCTTCTGCCCTTCTTCTAAAGGATTTCCAGAACTCTGCCTAATATTTGGCTGTGAGTCTGCATCTGTTTTCACCAGTTGGCCTCTCAATCTGGTCAAAGGTGATGGCCCAGGGTCAAGGACACCACAGGAAACCTCACAGAATCAACTAACATGGGCTCATAGGGTCTCACAGAGGCTGAACTGACAACCAGGGAGTCTGCATGGGACTGACCTAGGTCTGCTGTATATACGTCACAGTTGTGTAGCTTGGTCTTCTTGTGGAACTCCTAACAATGGGAGCAGGGGCTGTCTCTGACTCTTTTATTGGCTTTTGGGACACCACTTCCCAGAGTCGGTCACCTTGCACACACCCTTAATACGTGGGGAGGTACTTAGTCTTACTGCAACTTGATATGCCATGGCTGGCTGATGGCATGAGAGACCTGCCTTCTTAAACAGAAGTAGAAGAGGAGTAGACTGGGGTGGGGTGGAAACAAAGGGGGACAGGAGGGAGGAACTGGGAGGAGAGAAAGGAGGGAAAACTGTGGCTGGAATGTAAAATAAATTTATTAAAAATAGTAAGGAACAAAATCCATAGCATATAACTGACTACACAGCAATACAACAGATGGAAATTCACACTACTTACCCAATACTAATTATTCAAAGTTGACCATGAAATATACATATTTTACTAACATAAAGAAAGAACCTAAAAGGGATTAGAATATATGTGCTGGTATATTGGTTAAGTTTAAATTTTTATCATTTTATTTTATTTATTCATATTTTATGTCTGAGTGTTCTGCACGTACACCTGCAGGCCAGAAGAGGGCATCAGATCCCATTATAGCCAGTTGTGAGCCACCATGTGGGTGCTGGGAATTGAACTCAGGTCCTCTGGAAGAGCAGCCAGTGCTCTTAACCGCTGAGCCATCTCTCCAGCTCCATTATCATTTTAATTTGAAAAAATAAAAATAAACTAACTGAACTCCCCAAACACAAGCTCAAACCTTTTAGATTAATAAACAAATAAAAATATCCCTATCTGTCAATTACTTGTCAATCTGATTTTCCCATCTAGATACTAAGTACTAGCTTAATCTCAACCTAGAAAAAATTCTAGTATTTTATTATACTTCGTAATTCTTAAGTATCTCATTTTCATTTTCATGTTAACCTGGTCCTCAAGAAGGAAATGTTCTCATCATTCAACCAGTGAGAAAACAACGTCATTAAATGATTCAGCTTGGTAACAGATGCTGAGATAAACGGAAAGGAAATATCAGGCCTCTGACAGCTAATTCAGTGTTTATGAGGGGCCCACACACACATGCACACACGTGCGTAACACACACAGCGTTGTTTATTTTAAGGAAAACTGCAAACTACAAATACTCAGCACACTATCCTCCCTAAAAGTTTTCACGTAGTGATGGGGAGGAATCGGGAGTAACTAGTGAAAGTTGCACTATAGCCGCAGACAAAAGCTGCAGAAGTGCCAATCTGTATCTGTGTCAGAAATATCTTCCCAATGTCAATTTGAGGTTTCCTTTCACCTATAAATCAGCAATTTTTTGGCGTACATTTTAAACATCCCATATTCTATTATGCCCAATTAGTTTCATAGATGATTCTATTTGGAATTTCGTGCTCCCTGTCAACCAAAGAAACGTCTAGCCAATGCTTAAGTATTCATGAATAGCCCTTTCATGAAACCCTCCCACAATCCCTTACCAGATGCCGGGTTCTAGTCTCTTGAGGATTATATCTCCTATCTCTTTGGATTATAGCTGCTTGTTTCTTTTCTCTCCCCATCTTTCTACACACACACACACACACACACCCCAAATCCTATTCATATAAGGTTAGATTTTATGTTTTTATAATCCCTAAATCAGTGCCTCACAAATAACAAATCAATAAAAAAAGATAAATTTGGTAAAAATCATGTTAGCAGAGGTAGGTTCCTATTTTCTTTCTAATCTTAATTTTTAATAGTTAAATAAGTAAACATTAAAGGGGTTTTATCCTCCCCAAACTAAAAGATGAGTCTCAAGATGCAAACAAGAGACTATAATAGCAAGCAGCACACTGAAAGTGGTTCCGTTCGATGCTTGCATGATAGACCCTGTGACTGGCAGCATGCTCAGCACAGCAGATAAATAACGGTGGAAGAGATGGATGTGGGGGTGACTCACTAAATGACTAATGAACTGTACTGAGAAAAGGAAATGCTTAGCTAGAATAAAAGCAGTGCTCATTGTCAATTTTCTAAGTAAAGACAAAATTGGTAAAGCTGATAGAGTGCAGAAATGTGTTTCATAGGCTTGTCACCACCTAATCTAGTGAATGCTGAAAAAAATGAAGCCGTGCCTCCTAAAGCTAGTCATTTCTACAGACTAATAATTAAAAATGATAGAAGTCTATTCTTTGGATTGCTAGATTCTATTAAATTCTTATTTCAACCAGTGTTGATGAAAGAACACATTTTGAAATCCAATATTGGCAATCAATGCTCCACTAGATGGAGCAAAAATATTAAACAGTAGGTTCAGTCACGCAAGCTGCTGCACGCTGCCAATACCCAGTAACACAAATGGTATGGAGGGCAGTCGAGAGGAAACTATACAAGCAAACAGGAGGCTGGGAGGAGGAAGGAGACTAACAGAGTGATGGGAAGAAGGAGCGAAGCAGTGGTGGTGGGGGATGGATACAGTCAAAGCACATCATATACTCAAAGGAATCTGTCTTAATGAAACCCAGCAGCATGTACAATTAATACATCCCAATAAACAAAACACGATTAAGTAGAGAACTGGAACCCAGGAAGGCCTAATGCTAACATGACCTCAACTTTCAAAATAGAGGAATACATAATTTGATTAAACATCTAAGAAACCTTATCCACTTAGAAACTTATTTAGGTTTACGAGTGAATCTCTGTTCTTTATCTCTACATTTCCTTGTCTCTTCTTTCACACAGACTGGCAGGGAACAAATATCAAGGATATCAACACAGTGAACAATATAAAAATAAAATACAACTGGATTTCCCAAGAGAAACAGCCTGTTTGCAAACTGGATTACCATGGAGTGCAGGCAGTGAGGGCGGAAGCTGCAGGAGCTATGTGGGCTAACTGATGCGGATCATTAGCCACTATCTCCAGGGTGTCTTGGGAAATGGCTGGGAGGCCTGTTGGCTTTGACTAAAAAGGAAAAAAATGTTGTCTTCTAATGTGATCTTTGAATTTTGCTAACACTGGACTCAAATTTGAAGACAGAAATTTAGCATACAAGGCCTTCAAGCCTGGTTGAGAGTATAAGAAGCATAAAGGCTGTTATGAATCCAATCCTAAAGAAAGAGCAGACCAGGAGCCACATAGAACAATCAGCCAGCCAGGAATGCAGACACTACCGATTAAAGGAAGAAAGTCCTGGACAATGAAATACAGAAGCCATCTTGTATTTGCATTAACAAATCACAAGCCAAGGCTGAGGTTGGACACCCTACCGCTTGTAATCTTCAGGAGCCTCTTTTTTTAATTTTATTTAAATAACTTTTTTCATTTATTCTACATACCAACCGGCTACCCCTCCCCATTCACTCTTATTCCATCTCAATTTAGAAAGGGACAGGCCTCCCATGGCCTTGCACAAAGCATGGCACATCAAGTTGAGGCAAAACCGAGTTCCTCCCCTTACGCTGGTTGAGGCAGGGTCAGGTAATCCAGCATGGGGAACAGGTTACCAAAAGCCAGCTAAACACCAGGGAGAGGTCCTGCCTTCACTGTTAGAAGTCTTACTCAGAGCCCAAGCTACACGATTGTAGGAGCCTCTTTTTCAGTGCAATTCTATTTCCCAGTACAACTACTTAACACCACCACCTTGCCCAGAACTGCCACGCAGCCATGAGAATAAAATGATACAACCTGATGCATATAGCAAGTCTGTGCATGAGAATATACAGGACCAATGTAAGGGGGGAGACCAAGAAGGGAAATTAAGGAATGGTTTTAAGCAAGGAGTGGGCAGTCTCAAAATAGCTTCTCCTGTTGTGAAACTCCCTCTTATTTCCAATCTTGCTTCCTCCTGCCCCATTGTTTGCTCTGTAATACTACCAGAAATTACAGCGATTACAGGTTCATGTGAGCTAACCAGAAGCCTGTTGAAATTATAATAACTATAGCTTCCCAGATGAGGGGGCTATCAGATATTCACACATGAGTGTGAATTAGTTCAATCAAGTCTCTTCAAATAGCAAAGAGCTTTTGCCCTGAGGGACTGAAGCTGGATGGACTAGAAGAAAAACTTCTGTAACCCTGGCAATATTAGGCAGGGTACTAGTTCATGAATGTAAGCAGCACAAAGGGACTTTGGAAGGCAGTAGAAATCAAGGAAATGGGGCTCAGTGGATAAAGACCCTTGCAGCCTTGAACCCTGATAACCTAATTTCCATCTCTGGAATCCACACAGTGAACTGACTCCCAGTGTTGTCATTTGACTTCCACAAGTGTGCAATGGCACTCACACATGCCCACACAGATAAACATATTTATATATTTAGAAATATACACGTATATACACACACATATGTAACAAAAATTATAGAAAAAGAAGCCATGAATGTGAAATGAGCAAGGGGGTAGTATATCTGACCATTTAGAGGGAAGACAGGGATAGAAAGTGTGTTGTAGAACAGGGAAACTGGATGTTCAAAAGATCATACAAAAACAACAAAGCTCAACTTCCTCCACAACTCTGGCTTCTGGTCCAAAATCAAGCACATCTTTCCTGATGTTGTTTCTATGTGGCTCTGAGTCTCGGGATAGTACTGTCCAAGGGGCACATTGACTATGCACCCAGATTAACTATAGTAATTGTAGTTATTGTATCTGGGATACACATTTCACCATCAAAGATGTGATATGCAATGGTTAAAAAACTGATTTGCAAGTAAACTTTGAGAAAAATTCCAAAAAAAAAATCTATTGCAAATATTGTGGATGACCTCCTATTTTCATAGAAGTTTTGCCTTTCCTTGAGTTTCAAATATTCAAATCTGGTTACGCTAAAGGTAACCAAATGCCCTTTTCTAAACTCCCCCAGCACTCACCACGCATGTGTAGCTGCTTCTCCTTATGTGTGCTCGCTTCAGCATTCGAAACAAAGACTGTAAGCCAACCACATACAGGCAGAGGTCCTTCATTCAACTACTCAAGCATTCAATAAGCATCTACTTTGTACCAGGGGCTGTGCTTAGGCTGCTACATCAACGCAATAAATTCAGGTCCCCACTTTCAATGTGAGAATGCTCTAAGGGTCATGAGATGTGAAGTAAATGCAGTAGTCTCCAGCTGACATAAATGAGCAACCACAGACAGCCTTAACTGTACTAGAAGCAGGAAATCGGAGAACGCTTGACAGAGATGACATCTGACCTGAGTATTTATAAATATGCAAGAGCATGTAAAGCATCAAGTCAGAGGGGAGCAGAGAGGGAGGAGGATACAACACTAGTTAGGGCACAATCCCAACTGGGACCAAATCAGGTCAAAATACGATAGCAGTATTGGAAGGTAGTCAAAGAGATTTTTATGGAATAGAATATACAAGTCTCATTAGCTAATGTTTATCACTTACTATATGCCAAAGAATATTAAAAATGTCTCACCCACTTGATCACTGAATTTACTATATTCTTATAATGTAAGTTTTTGATAATATCCTTTCCAAACTACAAAACTAAGACAGAATAACAAAGCAATAAGGCTACTGTTACACAGTATATAAATACTGGACCTAGAATTTAGAACAAAGCAGTCTAGCTCCAAAAGTCATATATTCTTAAGTCCCTGGTATATTATCTCTGTATGTGAGGGGAAAAGGAGAGGTGGAATCTAGATGACATTCAGTTTATTGATAAAGAAAGGGGTAGAGGTAGAAGGGGCTTCTAACAGAGACAGCAACAGTGCCCAAGTTAAGTTGAGGCTCTTCAACTTCAGTTTATTTTCTTCGTATTGTACCGCTAGCCAAACAGGTACCATATTATGAACCTACTTTGTCCTCTGTTCAAGAACTTGGCACATTTAGATTCTTGGAATTATTGATAAGTCTGACTTTTCACCTTTCTTAGGATGAGAGCTCCAAAGGCAAAAACCATGTCTTTGTTCAATTTTGATGAGCTGAAACTAATGTTCAATATGTACTCATTAAAAATAAATTCCCTTGAGCACAGAAAACAGCATTTCCTGAAGTTTTTATTTTTCAGTCATCTGTGACTCGTCCTCATTTGTCATCTCAGTGGAAACTTTATTGTTTATTTTGTTTTAAATCAATACTAAAGCTGAACATTTATTTTAAAACAAAAATTCCTGTGATTGTGACTAGAAAATGAATATAATTTACCTTTGATAAAAACAATTCATCAAAAGAGATAGATGGCTCCTATAACAGGTAATATTTGTGACCAACCTAATATTATCGCACACAGTACCACACACATAACACTACATAGGCATCTTTTTTGATAGTTGTTTATTTTTTGAGCTGACATTCATATGAAACAAAATTAATGACTTAAGTGAATATTTTAGAGGCATCTAGTCTATTCAGAATGTTGTGGAGTCATCTCACCAAAACTGTTGCAAAGTAAGTTTATTCCCCCAGATAAAATTTATATCCATTAAAGACTTGCTTCCCATCACCCATTTTTACATGTTGGCTATGGTGAATAGGGATGTCCTGCACATGGGCATACATTGGTTTGAGCACCAGTTTTCAATTCTTCCAGAGATATACCTAGAAATGGGATTTCTAATTTATAAGGTAACACTATAATGATCATTAAAAGACTGAAGCTCTTGGATAGGTTTTGGATAGCCTTTTTTGTGTGTTTGTATGTTTCAAAGAAGCACTGTCAGTGAAAGTTTTCACACCAAAATGTGTTCCTATATATATGGCATGCAAAGAAAAAATCATTCCCATTATGCATATAAAAACAGAAATTTCAAATTATTTCATTATATTTATGGAATACTTGTTTTGCATAAAATTGATTATTCTATAACAGCAGCAAATAATTTGAACACATACCTAATTTTGTCTCCATATACAATCAAATGATACATTACTAAGTTCATCAAAACCATTCCTTAATACTACTATAACCCTCTCTGCATAGGTCTGCTTTTTAATTCAGTTTTGTTTACTGAATTATGATGACTTCAAACAACATAACAGAAAAAAAAACCCACAGATCACCCATTTCACCATTATGTATATTATAAAGACTTCTTTGTTTCTTCTAATAAAGGAGGGTTTGAAGTATCCATGTAAACAAAGCAGAAATGCATTCTTGAGCATGCCAGGGCATTGCACTAGTAATGCACTGGTCTGAAGGAGGTAGTGGTACCTGTCCTAGTCTTGATTTAAACAATAACATCCATTAAGTGATAAGTGTGATACAGCATGGTTTCTTCTAGCAATCATTAAAATAAATAGAGACTCTATTCAAATTGTCCTTTTTATATCCAATACAAAACACAGCACCCTCTAGAAACCTCTGACCTAATAGGATCTTATCCTCAGATATTGCATTGTCTCCCAAAAGGAAGCTTAAAACTTATCTTCAAACTAGCAATGCTAACAATGCATGGAATCCCCCCCCCTTCTCTCTCTCTCTCTCTCACACACACACACACACGGGGAGGGGGTGCTAAAGAAAGCTTTCTGACAAATGTCCTTAACATCCCCTGAGAAAAGTTGAGTCTGGTGGGCACTGTATATAAACCAAGCTATAGGCAAATACTAAAGGAAGGATACACATTCATTTAAATTTGTAATAATTTGGAGAATGCAGTCATCCTTTCATTTAACAGGACACGTTGGTTCAAATAATAATCACTACTTTAAATTGCATGTTCCATTTCTTTCTATATATAACCAAGCACGTCATCCTCTAAAATATTCTTCATCTAATGGCAAGTATAATTTAATTCTTATGATATACAGACTATCATAAAAATCTGTCTTATAGCTATTGCTAAGACTTCAAGCACTATATTAAAGAGGTATGGTGAGAGTGGACAGCCTTGTCTTGTTCCTGATTTTAGTGGAATAGCTTTGAGCTTCTCTCCATTTAATTTGATGTTTGCTGTCGGCTTGCTATATATTGCTTTTATTATACTTAGATATGATCCTTGTATCCCTAATCTCTCCAAGACCTTTATCATAAAGGGGTGTTGAATTTTGTCAAATGCTTTTTCAGCATCTAATGAAATGATCATATGGTTTT
>PVIU01021539.1:0-31346 GCA_004026605.1 Ondatra zibethicus
GGGGACCGGGGGAGAGAGATGGGAAAAGGGGAGGATTGGGGAGAGCTTGGGGGAGTGGGATAGTTGAGATGGAGGAAGGGCAGATATGGGAGAATGGAAGAAGATATCTTAATTAAGGGGGCCATTTTAGGGTTGGCAAGAGACTTGGCTCTAGAGGGGTTCCCAGGTGTCCATGGGGATATCCCCAGCTAGGTCTTTGGGCAGTAGAGGAGAGGGTGCCTGAACTGGCCTTGTTCCATTGCCATACTTATGAATATCTTGAATATCACTATAGAACCTTCGTCCAACGATGGGTGGAGATAGAGACAGAGACCCACATTGGAGCACTGGACTAAGCTCCTGAGGTCCAGTTGAAGAGCAGAAAGAGGAAGACTATGAGCAAGGAAGTCAAGACCACGAGGGGTTCATCCACTCACTGAGACAGTGTGTGACTGATTTAATGGGATCTCACCAAGGCCAGCTGGACTGGGACTGAACGAGCATGTGATCAAATCGGACTCTCTGAATGTGGCTGACAATGGGGGCTGACTAAGAAGCCAATGATAATGGCTCTGGAATTTGATTCTACTGAATGTACTGGCTTTTTGGGATCCTAGTCTGTTTGGTTGCAGACCTTCCTAGGCCTGAATGGAGGGGGGAGGGCCTAGGACTTCCCACAGGGCAGGGTACCCTGCCCTCTCTTAGGACTGAGGGGGAGGGGTAGAGGGAGTGGGAGAGTGGAAGGGAAATGGGAGGAGGGGAGGAAGTGGAAATTTTGAATGGTATTATTTATAAAGTAAAAAAAAATAAAAAAGAGAATTTTTAACAAGGCATGACTCCTGTTTCCTCTGCATGGTTCTGGGAAAATACATAGTGCTCATGAAAACAATTAGGACTGTTCATTCAGATGTAGCAGTAAATATTGTAGGATGGAAGGTGGAGGCTGAGGTTCACAGAAGACTTTCAACCAGGTAGAAACCAGGTTGAAGACAGTAGCAGGAGGTTCAAATGGTCGTGTCAGATGTGATTAAAAATCTAGAGGAGACAGAAGGTTGTCAGTGAAAATGATGGTGCAGAAGGGCCTAAAACTACCAGTGTTTTTATTACTCTCTGTCTGAGTGTTTCAGCATCCCTGTTAGCGTTTTTGAAGAATTAGAAAAAAGGCAAATGTTAAAAAATAAAGCACCAAGAACTTTTATTTAAAGAGTAAAGAGTTTGGTTGCCTGCATGTATCTTATGTACCACATATGTGCCCAATGCCCACAGAGGCCAGAAGAGGGCGTAGGAGCCCATGGAACCAAAGTTACAGACAGCTGTAAGAAGCCATGTCGACACTGGGAACTAAACATGTCATCTGCTAGAACAGCAAGTGCTCTTGATTGCTGAGCCATCTCTCTAGCTCCAGTTACCAGCTTCTTAAAATTAAACTGATCTGTCAGTGAATTCCTTGTGCTGAGTAACTGGAGAAGGTATTTATAAATGAAGACCAGATGCTTAAACACAGATGAGCCAACCAAATAATCACAAGATCACATAGAATTTTGATATGAAATGTAAGTTTTGACTGCCAGTACTTATTTTTCTTCTGTGGTTCAATTCTTGTATCTGTTCTTCTTATTTTTTTTAATCAAACTATCTTGCTGAGTAATTTTCCAAAGGCTATTGTCTGTCCCTGAAAACATCAGTGTGCAAACCTGCAATTATTGACCACTCTTGAAGACTGCTGATGGTTTTGCTATCTGATAGGAAGGGTTAGCGTACTCTAATGGAAAGTTAGAGTGTTTGCTTTCTGCCCAACATGGACACTATGACCTAAAGTATGGCTAAAGCCAAGGCAATGCATCCGATTAAAGAAATCTCAGAGGTATTCATTTTACAATGAATTCATTGTTCATATCATTTATGAATTGTACCATTAGCTAGCCTTTACTGAATCCTCACTTATACCGGGAACAACTCTTATCATTGTAGCAGTTACATCAACTAGACATCTAACTGGTGCATCACAGTGTCCTGTGAACATAGATCTTTCCAACTTTGGATTTAGTGCCATTCTGTATTTAATTAATAAAAATTTTTATTTTCTTTTAACTTTAAAAAAAATAAAGAGTAAAGAGTACATACAAGTTTTGGGTATATGCTCAAGAGAAGGCAGCAGGCCTCCTGAGCAGAATACTTAGAGGCTTCTGTGGGCACCAGGCACATAAGTAACTGATGTGGGATTTCCCTCTGTATGTTGTGATTATCATCAATGAATAAAGAAACTGCTTTGGAGCTATAGCAGGGCACAACTTAGGTAGGCACAGAAGACAGAACTGAATGCTGGGAGAAAGATGGGTGGGGCCAGAGAGAAACTATGTAGCTCCACCAGAGATGGATGCTGGAACTTTAGCTGGTAAGCCACGGTTACGTGGCGATACACAGATTAATAGAAATGGGTTCAACTAATATGTAAGAGTTAATCAATAAGAAGCTAGAGCTAATGGGCCAAGCAGTGATTTAAATAATATAATTTCTGTTTGATTATTTCGGTTCTGGGAAGCCAGGACAAACAAGCAGCCCCCTTACAATGCATAGCATGCATACATATATGCAGACAATCACACAAACACATTAAACAAAAATATTTAAATAGATTAAGTGAAATAATTTATTTAAATAAAATATGACTTGATGGTAAATAGATTAGTTCTAAAAGTTCATTCAAAGAACACAGTTTGTTTTACTGTGCATGCATCAAAGCAGTCTACACCAGATCAGACCCTGTATCCCAATTCAAAACATATTCAGGATTCTGTTTGCATAGAAACTAAATATTACCAAAAAGTTGCTAAGGAGAGTAACCTATTTCAACTGATTAAGGGACACATACCTGCAGTCTGATGCTTGTGGGAGTCCTGGTTGCTAGGCACATTACTAAGAAAAGACTGGGTTTATTGCCCAAAGAACATGCAAGCCTAGGCTACTAAACTATTCCTGTGTTTGCCTGACTCAGCAGGTATATGAAAACACACAATGCTGGATTAATGAAAATGAGCATACAATGTTTCCTACTCTAACATAGCAGCTCTCTTCCTGATGATCTTTTTATTATATCTTACTCCCAAATTTTCTACATCCTTGGAATAGCACAAACTTCCTTTGGTTCAAGGATATTAGACAAGAAGTGCAGACATTTATTTACCACACCCATCACAAAGGTGTAAATTTTTCATGATCTAAAGAGAATAATTTGATGCCATAAATTTTCAAATCCTACTTGTCCCAACCTGAAAGTCAATAATAATAGTAATATATCTGAAAGGAGCTGATGATATGATAGTTTACATAAGTAACCACAAAAAACTCTAACCAAACAAGTAGAAGACTTGTATGACAAAAACTTGAAATCTCTGAAGAAAGAAACTGAAGTGGATACCAGAAAATGGAAAGATCTCCCATGCTCTTGGGTAGGTAGAGTCAACATAGTAAAAATCGCAATCTTACCAAAAGCAATCTACTGATTCAATGCAATGTCCATCAAAATCCCAGCAAAATTCTTCACAGACCTCAAAAGATCAGTACTCAACTTCATATGGAAAAGCAAAAATCCCAGGATAGCCAAATAATCCTGTACAATAAAAACAAACAAACAAACAAACAAAAAAAAAACAACTTCTGGAGGCATCACAGTTCCTGACTTCAAACTCTACTACAGAGTTACAGTACTGAAAACAGCCTGGTAGTGGCATAAAAACAGACAGAATGACCAATGAAAATGAATCAAAGAACCAAAAATTAATCCACACACCTTAAAACACCTGATTTTTGACAAAGAAGAAAAAAATATAAAATGGAAAAAAGAAAGCATATTTAACAAATGGTGCTGGCATAACGGGATATCAACATGTAGAAGAATGAAAATAGACCCATATCTATCACCATGCACAAAACTCAAGTCCAAATGCATCAAAGATCTCCACATAAAGCCAGTCACATTGAACCTCATAGAAGAGAAAGTGGGAAGTACACTTGAATGCATTGGCACAAGAGACCGCTTCCTAAATATAACTCTAGTAGCACAGACACTGAGAGAAACGATGAATAAATGGGACCTCCTGAAACTGAAAAGCTTCTGTAAAGCAAAGGACATGGTCAACAAGACAAAACAATAGCCTACAAAACGGGAAAAGATCTTCACTAACCCCATATCAGACAGAGGTTTGATCTCCAAAATATACAAAGAACTCAAGAAATTGGTCATCAAAATTCCAAATAATCTATTAAAAAATGGAGTACAGACCTAAACAGAGAACTATCAATAGAGGAATCTAAAATGGTTGAAAGACACTTAAGAAATATGACTAAGAAATAAGAAAAAGACTAAATATTTGACATATTTAGTCATCAGAGAAATGCAAATCAAAACAACTCTGAGATTCCATCTTACACTTGTAAGAATGGCCAAGATCAAATCATTGATGACAACTCATGCTAGAGAGGTTGTGGGGTAAAAGGAACACTCCCGCATTGCTTGTGGGAATGCAAGCTTAGCCCCTTCGGATGTCAGTGTATCAATTTCTCAGAAAATTAGGAACAACCTTCCTCAGAACCCAGTAATACCACTTGTGGGTATATATCCAAAGAATACTCAATCATGCCACAAGGATATGTGCTCAGTTATGTTCATAGCAGCATTGTTTGTCATAGCCAGAACCTGGAAAAAACCTAAATGCCCCTCAACCGAAGAATGGATAAGGAAAATGTTGTACATTTACACAATGGAGTACTATACAGCAGAAAAAATAACAACATCTTGAATTTTGCAGGCAAATGGATGGAGCTAGAAAACATCATTTTGAGTGAGGTAACCCAGACCCAGGAAGACAATTATAGCATGTACTCACTTATAAGTGGTTTTTAAACATAAAGCAAAGAAAACCAGCCCACAAATCACAATCCCAGAGAGCCTAGACAACAATGAGGACCCTAAAAGAGACATACATAGATCCAATCTACATGGGAAGTAGAAAAAGACAAGACCTCCTGAGTAAATTAGGAGCAGGGGGACCTTGGGAGAGAGTTAAAAGGAAGGGGAGAAGCAGGGAGAGGAGCAGAGAAAAATGTAGAGCTCAATAAAAATCAATAAAAAATATAGCTGAAAGGATTATAGTAAGTACTTGATCACAAATTTCATTTAAACTTTGTAACATATAACAGTGAATGATTTATAATGAACCTTCTAGATAGTATTTTGAAATTAACCCTCAAACATCAGTTAGTAATCGTGCTTCTGTCCATACATATTTCCAAAAATATAGGAAGCCAGAGATAAGATCCGCTGGTAGCACCAATATGACACATGGGCACTTTTACAAGTTAGTTTCTCGGTTTCCACTTTAAGATGGAGTCTTCTGCATATGGGTATTGAGTTTAGAAATATAAACATGTTGTTTCATAATGCCCTTGCTCATGCTTCACCACTTGCTCTTTCTTCCTGAAACATTGCTCCCTTGTTTATTGATACTTAGAGGAGTCTTGTTTTGATTTCAAATCCCAGAGGTATCATATTACTGTCTTCTTAGGAGCAGAAGCAGAAGGATCAGCTGAAGTCAGTGTCATATAGACTTTAAATATACCTATCTTACCCAAATTGTATTTCATCGTTTTAGTAGAGTGGAAAAGATATGATGCAAACACCTCACGTAGCAGTGGGACACCTTTTCTTCTTATTATATGAATGGTCCTGCATGGTAGGGAGTCAGGACATAGTTGACCAGACTTTGCTACACAGCTTTCTAGCTACTTTGCCGCAACAAAGTACTCTTTTTTCCCCAAATAGGAAACCAATTTTTATAACTGTTGCCAAAAAGCAAATGGAATGCTGTGCTCAATTCAAATCATTTAAAACAATTAAAATAATACATAATTTTTTCCTGAATATTAATATTTATATTTTAGAGTCATCATAAATTATTGGTATAATTTTTTAAAAAACAGAATGTCATATGATTTGCTGTGAAAATAAAATCAGATGGTCCAGTGGGTTGAATGAGAATGTTCCCCATAAGCTCATATGCTTGGACTCTTGGTCCCGTTAGTAGAACTGTTCAGAAATAATCAAGGTGTGGCCTTGTTTGACGAAGTGTGTCACTGGCGTATACTTGGGATTTAGAAAATTCATGCCAGGTCTAGTCTCTTTTCCTCTGTCTGAAATTTGTGATATAAATGTGAGATCTCAGCTACTTCTCCAACACCATGCTTGCCTGTCTGCCATTATGGCTCCTGCCATCATGCTAGTGGAATAGCCCTCTGAAACTATAAGTAGGCTCTCAGATTATTTCTCTTATCAGTTGCTTTGGTCTTGGTGTCTCTTGATGGTAACTGACCAGTAACTAAGAAAGATGGTGTTTATAAACAAAAACAAATAGAAAAACAAAACCCTTTCATGTAAAAAGTGGTATTGAATTTTTACATCTGGAACTGTTATAAAATGCAACACATTTCACTTAAGAAACCATAGTCAAGAGAAAAACCAGATTGGAAAAAAAAATAGGTAGACCCCTAGTGAGTATAGACAGAGGGCCATAAAGGTGAAGTTAAATTATGAGAAGGGCTCAGGAGTGAGCTGTTTGCTTGTTTTCTATGGACATGCTGAAGGCGTTCTATGAATAAATACATCTTCCAAGCACATGATGTCCTTATGAATATTGAGAGCCCTTCAGCATTAGATTGGATGAGCAGAGCCTCTATAAAAAATAAAAAGAAAGAAAAGAAACAGAGATTGGCCAAAGTGCGCCAAAGTGAAAAAGAGCATAATACTTAATATATTCTGTGGCATTCTGCAAAGTCCTATTTTTATGCCAACTGGTTGTATACAGACATTGACAAATGGTGAAAGGAAGAAAAAGGGAAGAAGAAACAATCTATCTAAAACAAAAGAGCTCTCCCAAAAGCACAAACAGAGGCAGAGGTGAGAGGCTCTGGGAAGCACAGAGAACAATATTGTTTGTTTGGGATCAGAAGTTAAGAATTCAGAAGTGTGTCCTCAGGCACCTGTGGAAAAGACAAATAGTCAAGGGTGAATCTAGAGAGGAAGATGAATTAGAAAGACTGAGTTTGTGGGATTTAAGTAGGAAAGTTGTAGTAATAAAACTCATTTTCTCTGTTTCCCTCCCATAAGAAAATTATAAAGAAGGCAAAGATAGACTATGTTGCCCCCTAAGGACAATGACTTTAAAAACATAGAATGTAAGGAGAGTATAGACGACAATGAATGCCATTGGACTGCTCGTCCTTATTATTTATTTGTAAATTCTGGGGCTCTATTTAATTAAAGGTTTCTCATTCTAATAATGGGAAAACTGAAAGGTTAAGTATTGGAGGATAGTGTGAGAAAATTTCATAGTCATGTATTATTTTAGGCATGGAAGAATTTTTTTTTTGGTTGATATTTTACGCCATGGGTGACCAACCCAGCTTTACTCAAAATTCCCTTGGTAAGTTAAATTTATCACTTTGAGAATTGATTCATAGAATCAGAAATGTTTAACCCAATTTAAAATAGTTACCCAAGAAAATTACTTAAGTAAGGGGATTTTATTCATTTACATATTTTTTTCACTTTCAGTGTCCTTATTCTAGCGAACAAATGTTCTCCGATGCAGAGGTCTTCAATTTATAGGAGAAGATGATCCAACACACCTTAAAACAATATTCTCAGCAGCTTGTCCTGTGTGTCCCTGAAACTCTGCATCTTGTATTCTAACAAGGTTGTTATTGTAATGAAACCAGGATAATAATGATAATAATGGGCAACACTATACATTTGAACTTTTTCAAAAGTTTACCATTTACATTTGAGTTTGGTAATGAGGCTTTGAGTCTACAAGGTCTCAATAAACAGCAGCAACTGATATTATCATGATCACACATTCTTCAGGCCCTGTACTCTTAAGGTGACACTGGTTGCTACTGACACAAAAGAAAGAAGGAACAAAGAAGAGATTTCCTTATGGGTAGACATAAACCCCCAAAGTATTAATAAGGAAGTGGTAACATGACATAAGAAGAAATAAAGGCAAGGAGGCAATAGATTTGCAATAGCAAAAACCCCACTAATATGCATTCCTTTAAATATTCTACAAATTAAATTCAGAGTGAAAAAGTTGATTATTAGTGAGTGTTAATTAGCATATAGAATGTGATGCATCAAGACCAATAGAAATCTTTAGCAGTTCAATTGCAGTTAAGTTGAAGTCACTTATTATGATATGTCAGTGTTAATGTTTATCATTCGATATATTTTTTATTGTGAAGGTGATACAAAAAACTGCTTTATACAAAGATATTGTCTTGTTCTTTTAATTCCTTGTTGAAATCTAACCATTTAGCAAGTAGAGTCTCAGAGCCAGGAGTATTTGATGTAAAAAAATGATGAATCATTAATCTGATTATTGCTATCTTCCTAAAAATATGTTCAAAGACTTCTGTAAATAAAACATACAATGCTGAAACTGCAACCATTCATCATTTAAATTTAATTGAAAATTTCTTTTAAACATTAATTTTAAAGTCAAAGATGTCAGAGATATGAAAATACTGTCTTGACAGAAGCCCTGAGGGAGAAGAAAGAAACGATTGCTTTGGTAGCAGATCAAATAATCCCAGCAGGACTTGTTTCTCTAGCACCAGAGTTCTGTTTAACCTCTGAGAAGATGGACACTTTACAATACCCTCCATGCAGTAGGTAGTGAACACTTCATGTCTCCATTAGTAATTCTTCTGCTAATCACTCCTAGTTCAAATAAAATAGAAACAACATAAGAAAATGAAAACTTCCCAGTGCCCTCTATAGATGGAGTCCAAAGTTCTGATCAATTCCGTTTATATCAAATGCAATAGCTTTTAATAGTAATGTTGGTAGAACCTACTCAAACACAGAATTGTCTACTCTGAAAAAAATCAACACGGTAGAGATTCAAATAAATATGTTTAAACAATTACTCATTTGTTACTATTAGTCTATTAGAGTTGGGTTTTGATATTGTAATAATGAAACCATGTTTCAGAGTCAAGTAAATATGTTTAAACAATTACTCATTTGTTACTATCAGTCTACTAGAGTTGGGTTTTGATACTGTAATAATAAAACCATGTTTCAGTTTTCCCAAAGCTTACTTGAGGCATATTAAATGAGAAAGCACATAAATATATATTTACATTCTCTGTCAAGAAAAATTAGATCATGTATTAGAACTGTTATGAACACTTACTCTAGTAGAGACTACAAAGGAAAGTCCCTTAGGAAGTAAGAGTGGAGCTCTCTGTAGGAGAATGCATCAGTAGTTTGCACTACTTATGTCATACTTAATGTAGTATTAAGGGAAGAACATTTGAGACGATGACAATGTAGTGAACATGTCACAGAGTAGGGAAGCATGACAAATACAAGGGGCAGAAGAAGACTAAAGCAATTCAAACGGTGAGGGAAAGAAAGGAAATTGTTCCATGAACCTGGGAAGAGAATACCAGGAGAAGTAGAACCGCTTGCCACAGGGAATGGTTGTAAACAAGTGACAACTGGTTAACTTCGCCTGTGGGTTCTTTTTCTGGACTGATGCAACAAGAAGATATCTGTCAATGCCATCCTTACTATACCCAGTTTCCTATATTTCCAGTCTGACGATAACATAGATTTTGGTCCTCATATTCCTCTCTAGTAGAACTTTTAGCACACTGTAGAGTGGTAGAGTAGCCATTAGTTTTCATGAAACTATTCTGCATTTAAATATTCCTAGCACAGGAGAGAAACTGATTTTAAAATTACTTAAAGGCATTTTTTTTTCAAATTTACAGTTAAGACAACCAGATGTGATTTAATGATATTCTTTCAATGTTTGGTTATTGTTTGATTCCACTGTAAGATAATTATAGGGGATAGGAGATGATCAAGAAGATATTTACAGACAGAGCTAAATGTGACCACCCACCTCCACCCGGAGTAGTTGGCACACACTTACTCTGTGCATACATTGTGGGTGTTCTTGGGCAGTTTGGTTTTAATACCTACAATCAATGCATAATATTAATGGTACTTCCTCACACTCCCAATAGTATCATGAAGTAGGTAAAGAGTTATATGCTGGTTTGTAGCCAATTGATACTGAAGACATTTATGTTATTGCACAAGGTAGTATTGCAAAAATAAGTAATGGAAGGAGGAGTATAGTCTCTGATTTCGTAGATAAAGCTTTCACTGGGAAGTTTTAAAACACTGAGGAAAAATGCATATAAAATTGTATTTATTAACTCATAATCTGTAACATTTTACGAGGTTTGTTAATAGTAAAAATATTTGAGTGGCTGAGTTTTGGCAGTTTCTACTTGGCAATGTCAGCTAAGCATATTACATTAATTCTTATTTGCCTAACTTTCTAAATAAATAAGTTATTAACCACCCACTACTCCTTCTATGACAGATTACATGGTATAAACATTGAGGAAAACAACATGAATGACATAGATGCCAAGACTTAGTTGAAATGTGAAAATGTATTTAATGCAGAGGTTATGTTTACAACTCCTACAAGCATATTTGAGGAAGCACATAGTTAAGTAATATCAGTAATTAATGAGGATTGGTAAAAAAAAAACCAAACTTTCATTTCCTAATTCTTACTCTGTAGGCTGTCAGAAGCTTCATGTAGAAAATCGTACAGGCTAATTGAATAGAGAAAAGGGTAGTAAATTGTACCACGAACTAATTGAACAGAGGAACTATAATCAAAAATATTTTAAAAGTTGAGATAATTTAGAGCCATGGAGTGGTCAACAGAGTAAGAGAAAAAAAACACAAGGAAAGATGTGGAGCCATTTGTGACTCAGTTTCCCATGCTGAGCACATCTGTACTATTCGTGTCTCTTTCTGGCATGCTTAAAACGACAGCATGTATCCCAGTGATCAAGCAGTACATACTTAGTGAAGTTTCTGTGATCTTATATTTCCAAATGTATTGTTCCCATCTAAGACAAAACTGATTTGAACAGTTACAAAAGAAAGGATCATACTCATGTAGATATGGGGCTTAAAGAATTCTGTGTTAACACACAGATTCACACATAGCTAATGTTATTTGCTCCCAGATTATAATGATGGAACAAATGGCCAAAGACCAAGATGCTCTGAAGATGTATCCCCTCGATGTTCTATTTCAGAAATAAAATATTCAAACTATGGAGAAAAAGGCTTTAGTCAAAGAATGGGGTTTTCCAGGGTAATATCCTGAATGCAATGTCTTTCCAACACATGTCTGAATATAGAAATTTTAATCAACCCACAGACACATGCACAAAATATTCATTGAGGGAAAATAATGATTTCAGATATTTTTGCAGACTTTTTTTTTGCCAAAACAAACAGGCATGGAAGCAACTCTTACAAATCAAAGCTGAATGAATGACACGTGAATGTAGCAGGTTGGGTAAAGATCAAGAATGTGTGAACATTCTTCTCACACACAGTTTGCTATGAATTGTTGCACATTGCAGCATGACTTGAAGCACAGAGTAGTACAAGCACATTAACAGCTATGTGCATTTTGTATTTGATGTGCTTGTTTATCTAATAAAAACCTACAGAACTCCTGTGGCTCACACTCATGATGACTTATTTCTTGTTTACAGTTAGTCATTTTTGTTTTGTTTTGTTTTGACTTAATTTAATGTGTTATTTGCTATCCAGATTCCATGTGAAATGTGTTGCTTAATTGACTGTGGTATTTCTGGTTTTTTTTCATTGTAAGTGTGTATTCAAAGTAAATAATCAGTACTTCAAGAATGATTTTATGAGATGAACTTATTCCTTTTTCAGTGTCCCATATATTACCAATACACAAAGAAAGGTTACAGGGGAAATGATACATAGGACTTGGGAGAACTAATTTGACAGGGAAGAAATGTTGCTTGAAAGTTAATGAAGATAATTCTAACAAAGGCATCATGCACAACATGAATCAAAAGAACACAAAGATAATCGGGGCTGCAACTTTTTTTTGAGTCACTGGATAATAGAAAATTACAAGAGCACATGTAAGTGCAATTAAAATTAGAAGTTATTTATTGAAAAGAGAGAGATACAAAAGTATTTGGAAGATCCAAGGGAATGAGAGAAGATAATTGAATATTCAAATCACACTGTGTGCTGATCCTAAAGCACTGGTGGAGTTTTGACAGATCGATATGAAGTGGAGGAGCATTTCCTGTGAAAAGAATACCATCTCAGAGATGGGAAAGCACAGGTAATGTCAAGTTGTCAGCTTTCAAAAGCCACGTAGACGTATTACAGAAGAGAGGAGATAATAATTGCAAAGATATATTGAGACTTGATGCTTACACACATCAATTTCGTTGGAAATGACTAGGGATCAGTTTTTGATGTTTGATTAGGATTCTGCTTGGAATATAGGGTAGCACCTGACTAACCTGTGTAATGGGCAAGAGAACAACACCAGGAGTAGCAGTAAATTTAGTAGCAATTTGCTGTTATACTTGAGACCTTGGGTTTGCTACTCAGCAACAATAAAACAAATCAATGGGCATTTTGTTTTGGTGTTAATGATGCCAGATGAGGTAAGGAACTTCAAATATGATATCACTTTCCAAACAATCAGAAGCCCTAATATTTCATTTGTTATTTATATGTTAAAAAAGTTGTAGTTGACTAAAAACCTAGTAAAATATAACCTATCTTCCACAGAAACTAATCTTCTAAGCTAATGGTTTTTAAAGCTACTTAATTTTTCATGTTATTAATCTCTCATACAATATGTAATTTTTAGTGTCTTCCTTTAGTGTTTTGATTTTATTTATTTATTTATTGTTCAGAATGTTTGGTTTTTTTTTCTTTCTTTTTTGACCTTACCACCAAGAGAAGTGGCAGCTCATGGGAAACAGAATGCCACATTTGTCGTAAGGGTCTTATTTCTTTATTTTGTGCTGGCCACTGATGACAGTTCTATGAAGTATTTTAGCACATTGCAATCACAGGTGGGTTTTTTGTAAACACTTTATTGTCATATTTATTATACTTAATTCTTACTTTGGCATATTTTGGGAAGCATCTTCCTTTTCAAGTAAATCATTGACATTGGAACATTCGTCCCCCAAATAGATTCTTTGTATGACTCCAAGGAACCAGTACTAACACCTGTCAGGGGCTTTTCCATTGTCACTGATGTCCAGAACTCTGCCTTTGAGGTATCCTTCTCAGTAATATTCTCTCACCAAGCAATGTCCCTGAAATTACTGCACAAATGACAATTTCTATATTATTAACTGCATTTTCACAAGGGAAAGTCCATATGTCTCTGTATCTGTTGGGGGGAATGTAATCTACTTTGAACACTTACAAAAAAATGTTCTTGATGACAGCATTTCAATGCAAGGACAATGATGAAAATTAATTATTTGTATTTCTTATAAATGTATACATACATGTATAAAATGTTATATATGTAAATTCATATACAGAGGAAGACAGAGAGAAAAATAGGGAGAATATTCACCCAAATAAATAATTTTTTAGAATGCTATATAGTAAGTGGATTTTGCTATTCAGATCTGAGCATTGAGATCCAGTCCCAAGTCTTCCTTATTTTGTCTTTCTAAAGTGCCTCATAACTTTATAGAGCCTCAATCTCCTAACAAGGAAAATGAGGGATAGACTTAGCTGATGACTGCAAAACAGTTTTTTGTAAGTCTTGTGTTTCTTTATCTTCATGGGCCAAGTCATGGGCAATCTTTGCCCATTTCGATATGGTGAACAACCTTAGAAGACAGGGATGCTGTCCCCTCAAGACTGATGATGGTCAAGTGTACTTAATGCCCTTACAAAGTGCTTGGGTGCCTATGTTTGAAATGTCATTCTAATAGCTCATCTCACTGTGTGGTCAGATGATCTTTGCCGGCTTCCTGTCACCCTGGAAACTCAGAGCAGTGGTGTAAGAATGAATTAGTACTCTGGCTGTTACTCCTACTGGAAGTAATGAAAACTGTTTTCTCTGACATAGAAGTCTCTGGTCTTTTGCAAAGAGCCATAAAACTGTGTCAAGCTCATTAGTTAGAAAGTTTTCTCTTCACAGTCCTAAACATTGGTGTAGCCTTCACAAACTCTTGCTGAAACTTATGGGCCCTCTCCCTGAAATTCTCAAATCTGTTCTCTCTAACCTCGATTTTCAGCTCAGATAACCACCCAACTCACTCCTGACCTTTGCTAGGGTGGTTTAATTAGCCAGACTTCACTCACTGCCTCACTGACCCCAAATCCCTGCTTGGGAAACATACACTGCAGTTCTAACTAGGAAAAGGTTAAGACCTTAGAGAACCTGAATAATAAAAAGAACCTCGATGTGTAATTCAAAGTGAAACCAGCACCTAATAACTACAGAAGCACAATAAAACTCTAATTATACATACTGCGACCGTGGGGTCATTGCTGGTGCACTAGTAGCAAATATGAAAGGTTTTCATTTTTCATAATTTTATCCACTGCTCTATTGTGTACTTTTATTAATATTTTATAATTAGAGAAATATTATTTTAATCAGCACATAATATTCACAACTTAATGGGTACTTTTCATTGTATATATGAATACATAAATATATATTCCATTTTATTGCTATGGATTTATAATCTCACTAAAAGGGCATATATAAAAACATTAAATCAATATTCCAAGAAGATATATGTATATGCAAATATTTATTTCAATTCAACTTTTCAATAGTCAAGAAACCAATGATTCATTGACTGACAAATGAATAAAGAAATACATAAACACTTTGACACAAAAGTAGGATAGTATTCAGTCATAAAAAGGAAAATATGTGTGTGTGTATATATACATATATACATACATATATATATAGAGAGAGACAGACAGACAGAGACAGAGACTGACAGAGACAGAGAAACACTGAAGTGGAAAGTGCATTATTCTCCTCAAAAGTCTATCATTTTTCTTTAGTAAAAATGTTTTCAAGCTCTTTCCTTGCCCTTCTGTAAATATTCTTCAACTTACCTAAAGTTTCCCTGTGATGCAACAGAATGTCAGAATTTATTTCACAGAGCTCATTATAATTTTTTATTTCTTTTTTATTTTATTAAAAACACCTATCATTTTAAGTTTTACATAACCATCCCAGTTCCCACTCTCCTCCTCCCAGTTCCTCCACCTGCCCTCACCTTTCCCCCATCCACTCCTCAGAGAGGGTAAGGCACATTGCTTTGAGGAAGGACCAAGACTCTCCCCACTAAACCTAGGCTGAGCAAGGTATCCCTCCAAAGAGAATGGGTTTTTAAAAAGCCAGTATAAGCAGTAGGGATAAATCCTGGTGTCACTGCCAGTGGCCCAGCAGTCTGCCCCAGTCATACAAATACCACCCACATTCAGAGGGACTAGTTTGGACCTATGCTGGCTCCTTCCCTGTCTAGCAGGAGTTGGCCAGCTTCCATTAACTCAGGTAAACTGTTTCAGTGGGTATTCCCATCATGGTCTTGAACTCTTTGCTCATATTCTCACTCCTCCACTCATCTAATAGATTTTGGGTGCTCAGCACAATGTTCCACTTCTGGTCTCTGCCTCTGCTTCCATCAGTTGTTGGATGAAGGTTCATTGGTAACATTTAAGAAAGTCATCAATCTGACTACAGGACAAGACCAGTTCTTGCACCCTCTCCACTGTTGCTTAGGGTCTTAGCTAGGGTCATGCTTGTGGATTCCTGGAAATTTCTCTAGTGCCAGGTTTCTTGCTAGCCACATAATGGCCCCCTCAATTAAGATACCTCTTTCCCCAAACTTAACTATTCTGTTCCCTCAAGTTCTCCTTTCCTCTCCCCTTCTCCTTTCCTGTTCCCCTTCTGTCCTCCGTTCTCCCCAACCCACATGTTCCCAACTTTCTCAGGAGATCTTGTCTATTTCCCCTTCCCAGGAGGATCTATATGTTTCTCTTTGGGCTTTCCTTGTTACTTAGCTTTTTTGTGGTCATGGACAATAAGCTTGTTACCCTTTGCTTTACAGCTGGTATCCACTTATGAGTGAGAACATACCATGCTCATCTTTCTGAATTTGGGTTTATTCACTGAGGGTGGTTTTTTTCTAGTTCCATTTATTTGCATGCAAATTTCAAGTTGTCATTGCTTTTTACTGCCAAGTACTCCATTGTGTAAATGTACCACATTCTCTTAATCCGTTCTTCAGTTGAGGGGCATCTAGGTTGTATCCAGGTTCTGGATAATACAAATAATGCTGCTATGAACATATGTCCTTGTAGTATGATTGAGCATCCTTTGGGTATATGCCTAAGAGTTGTCCTGAGGTAGGTTGATTCCCAATTTTCTCAGAAACTGCTATACTGATTTCCAGAGTGGTTGTACAAGTTTGCATTTTCGCCAACAATGGATGAATGTTCCCCTTACGCCTCATCCTCTCCAACACAAGCTATTATTGGTGTTTTTGACCTTAGCCATTGTGACAGGAGTAAGATGGTGTCTCAGAGTCATTTTGATTTGCATTTCCCTGATTACAAAGGATGTTGAACATTTCCTTAAGTCTTTTGGCCTTTTGAGATTCTTCTGCTGAGAAGTCTCTGTTTAGATCTGTACCCCATTTTTCAATTAGATTATTTGGAATTTTCATGTCTAATTTCTTGAGTTCTTTACATATTTTGAAGATCAATCCTCTGTCTGATTTGGGAGGTGAAGATCTTTTCCTATTCAGTAGGCTGCCTTTTTGTCTTGACTGTGTCATTTGTTTTAAAGAAGCTTCTCAGTTTAAGAGGTCCCATTTATTTATTGTTGCTCTCAATGTCTGTGCTACTGGGGTTATATGTAGGAAGTGGTCTTCTGTTCACATTCATTGAATGATGCTTCCCAATTTCTCTTAGATCAGGTTCAGTGTGGTTGGATTTATCTTGAGGTCTTTGATCCATTTGGACTTGAGTTTTGGGCATGGTGATAGATATGGATCTATTTGCATTCTTCTATATGTTGACATCCAGTTATGTGAGCACAATTTGTTGAAGATGCTTTCCTTTTTATACTGTATAATTTTAGATTCTTTGTCAAAAATCAGGTGTTCATAGTTGTGTGAATTAATATCCATGTCTTCAATTCTATTCCATTGGTCATCCTGTCTGTTTTTATGCCAATACCAAGCTGTTTCATAACTGTAGGACTGTAATAGAGTTTGATGTCAGGGTTGGAAATGCCTCTGGAAGTTCCTTTATTGTATAGGATAATTTTGGCTATCTTGGCTTTTGTTTGTTTTTTCCATATGAAGCTGATTATTGTTCTTTTAAGATATGTAAAGAATTGTGCTGGGATTTTGATGGTGATTATAATGAATCTATAGATTGCTTTTGGTAGGATTGCCATTTTTATTATATTGATTTATCTATCCAAACCATAGGAGATCGTTCCACTTCCTGGTATCTTCTTCAATTTTTTTCTTCAAAGACTTAAAGTTCATGTTGAACAGGTATTTCACTTTTTTGGTTAGTGTTACCACAAAGTTTTTATGTTATTTGTGGCTATTGTGAAGGGTGATATTTCTCTGATTTCTTTTTCAGCTTCTTTATCATTTGTATATAGGAGGGCTACTGGCAGAGTTTTTGGGATCACTTACATATACTGTCATACTATCTGCAAATTGCGAAAGTTTGACTTCTTCCTTTCCTATTTGTATCCCCTTTATCTCATTTTGCTGTTTTATTGCTTTAGTTAGAACTTCAAGAACTATGTTGAATGGATATGGACAGAGTGGACAGCTTTGCCTTGTTGATTTTAGTGGAATTGCTTTGAGTTTCTCTCCATTTAATTTGATGTTGGCTATCAGCTTGCTGCATATTTCTTTTATTATGTTTAGATATGTTCCTTGTATCCCTGATCTCTCCAAGACCTTTATCATGAAGGGATGTTGAATTTTGTCCAATGCTTTTTCAGCATCTAATGAGAAGATCATATGGCTTTTTCTTTCAGTTTATTTATATGGTGGGTTACATTGATAGATTTTTGTATGTTGAACCATCTCTGCATCTCTGGGATGAAGCTGACTTGATCATGGTGGATGATTTTTTGATGTGTTCTTGAATTCAGTTAGCTAGTATTTTATTGATTATTTTTGCTTCAATTTTCATGCATGTGATTGGTCTATAATTCTCTTTCTTGCTGGAGTCTTTGTGTGATTTTGATATCAGGGTAACTGTAGCCTCATAAAAAGAGTTTAGCAATGTTCCTTCTGTTTCTATTATGTGGAACAATTTGAGGAGTATAGGTAGTCACAGAAAGGCAGATGAATTCTCCAGGTGGTTGGGGTCATGTTGCTTGTAGGGGAATGCTGAAAACCAAACAGCCTGTTAGATACAGACTGTCATGGCTGCATATCACGCCCATGGGAAGTAGAGTTTTTGCAAGAGCAATAGCTCAATCAAACTCTGTAGGAGATATTAGAAACCAAACAAAGTACTGATCATGGAAATGTTGAGAAAGGTAAGGTACAGTACTAGAGGCCTTTGAATACTTTGGGCACTGGGAAGAGGAAAACATTGAAGTTGCCTGTTTGTGAGAGTAGTTACCTTAGATACTGCTGGGGAAAGTGAGTGGAGGAATTCTGCACTTATCACAGGATATTTTCTTATTTGGGAAGCATTCTGGAAACTGTAAATACCAGACAGTACAAGACTTCAGCATTATTACTCCAAACTGGGCTGCTTTAAAAGACCTTTGGGTATAGAGCTTGAACTTTAGGCCATTTCTTATACCTGAAAGAAGTGATATTCCAGCTACTCCAATTGGATTGTATCTAGCCTGTGTAAGATCCTCCAGGGATGGAGGAAAGGAAACTAGAGGAATCCTTCCTTCCTAGCCACCATGAATCTTACCAAATGCATGGCAAAATCTCTTCTGGTTGGTATATAATCCTCTTGCATGATTTTTAAAGAGCAATGTGACATTTGACTACAGCAGAAGCACTCCTTCTGAAGTTCATTAAAATTCAAATGTAAGTAAAACCTATGTCTCCATTTGCAAGATTTATAAAAGTAGAGAGGTCAGTCGATCCTAGCATATCATAGAATCTGTTTTCACAGGAATGCTGAAATGACTTTCATCTGCTCTATAGTCTGAACTATGTCTTGGGAAGCTGCAGATACATTGAGTGTATCACAGCACACAATCTTTCTGGACATCTTCAAAGACAAGCTCTTTAAATATCATATTATCTCTGCCCATGTCTTATTCTTAGTGTCTTGTTTTCCTTGTGTCCTTTCCCTTCTCTTCTTTCTTGCTGTCTATCTAACTTACTCAAATAAAAAGATAAACAGAAATTATGCTTAAGTACTAAAATTATTTTGTTATAGGTAGAATAAATTCGTTAATTAATATAGGATTGCATGTGTTTTGTCTATTAGGAAAATACTTGATTTTTATTTCCTTCTGTAACACAATAATAGCACGAATGAACATGTGTTGAATTACAAATACGCGGTACCTGCTATGCACTAGACTGATTGATTAGTCTCAAGTTCTATTTTAGTTTTAGCTAAGGTTACATTGCTGTTTGCCTTGTTTTGGTACTGTCATAAAAAAGGAACATTTGTTTATTTAAAGTATATATCAATGATAAGACATTAAACTTAAGAAAAAAACTGTTTTCACTTAGTGTTTCTTCTGTCTCATTCACTTTCATGCTCCAATAGTCATCAAGTTTGATATTTCTGTTCTTGAGAAAAAGAAGCCCCAGTAGCACTTCTATAAAAAACAGTCCACTGTGAAGAGCTAAATAAAGCTAAATAAAGATTATTCAATTTTTATCTACCCTAGAACTCCAGAGAAAAGCGTTGGCAGTGCCTTATTTCATTGGCAGGTAAGCCTGTATTCATCCCAGATTAACTGTTTACCCCTACTCACTTTCATCTAATGTTAACATATTTTTTTTCTTATAGAATAATGTCTACTTGCATTTTAGAATGAATCACTTGTGGCTATTTGACTTTTTACAGCTCATGGATTAATAATGAACATCCAAATTATATTTGTAGTCCCCAGCATACAGTATTTTCTCAAAAAGCAAGATTTTTATTTTATGTGTGCAGCTTGGTGCCTTACTTATTATATATCAGCAGAAAATGTCTTCTTGGTTTATTCATGAAGGAAAGAACAGTGAAGGTGCCGGTAAGCATTTGTACTTGATATTTTCTATTTGGCTGCTGTTTCTACTCTGCTTTTTCTGTATCATTCTTCCTTCTTCCTCTTTCTTCTTCCACTTCCTTCTTCCTCTTTATTCTTTTCCTCTTCTGTCCTTAAAGTCTTGCTATCTATCCCAGGCTGGCCTTAAATGTGTAGTCTTATCCTCCTGGGTCTGCTTCCTTACTGTTGAACTTACAAGTCTCTTTTCTTAAGATATTTGTTGCTGTATAAGCAAAAAAGAAAGTATGGTAAACTACAAATACTGGTGTTTCATACATAATATAAAATGCATTTAATAACAAATAGAAGGTAGAAACTTCTAGTAGAGCTACATGATTCTCTAAAATAAGCAAATACAGTGTCAACATTCCTTGTTACACACAACAATTTAGAATGAAAAAAATAGAGTGGGGTTGTAGTAATTTAAGTCAGCAGTTCTCAACCTGTGTGAAACAACTCATTTGAGAGGTTGATCAACCTTTTCACAGGGGTCATCCAAGACTATTAGAAACATAGATATTTACATTATGTTTCATACTTGTAGCAGAATTACAGTTATGAAGTAACAATGAAAATAATTATATAGTTGGAAATCACCACAACATGAGAAACTGTATTAAAAGATTGCAACATTAGGAAGGTTGAGAACTACTGATTTAAATGACAATACAGGAAAACAATGCATTTAGATTATAATATGACAAAGACTATTGTATTATTTACATATTTTGGCTATTGCCAAGTACTACTATTTTCATAGAATATATATTTTACACAATCTGAGATGAATATTTTTATGCCATGACATAACCTTTTAAATGTAAAATAAATAATAGTATACATTCAAATGGAATATTGACTTCATATATGCTGAATTGTCATATTTCCAGATTTAAATGTATGAACAACTATATAATTCACTATCATGAAGTAGTAACTATGATGGAATCTCCTCAACCTCTTTCCCAAAGATGTTAATTCCCTGGGTTCTACCTAAATACCATATAGTGGTAGTTTTAGTTTAATATGTGCATATTTAGAACCAAATTGTACAAAATTTGAAATAATGTATTTTTGTAATGAGGCTTTCCATCTTTGTTAAGTACAATAAACAAGTACAAGCTGAGCATGTTCAAAATATGCAGCATTGTATTTGATATACAATTAAAATTCTACATTTTGTATTTGCATTGATGGTTATTTTTGCATTGTCTTTAGAATAATTTTAAATTTCTATTTCATTGGCAGAAGTTTTCTTGTTTCAATAATTAGATTCTTTCCATTTTTCTACTTTCTATTGTTCTTCTTAGTTTGGTAAGGGGATATTTGGACAACTTCACCATTGCCCAAGGGTTGGGAGTTTAGGAAAGCAGCATCCCCTGGGATGATTTGCCTCACGATCCTTTCTCAAGTTTATCCCATTCGGAGAATAACAGAATCACATCCTAATAGTAACCACTTACCTTGCACAAAACAGATCAATCTTTTCCATTAGATTTGTCACATGAGACACAAACTCAACTGTAATTGATTTCAAAGTCTTGTGGCATCACAGTCTCTATAGCATTTTTTCCTATGATAGTCTCAATCAATAGACTTAGCAGCTTAACAAAAACAATTACACAGACATATCAGCTTTCCTGACACCATTTTGTTAGTAGACGCTGGAAACAATCTGACTTCAGGAATCCAATAGGTTAGAAACAGGAAGGAAAAAAGTACAGGTGTTGTGCCTCTCGGACTGCAGTGGTACCAATTCCCTCATTTTTCCAGTCTTTTCACGGCTCACAGTGCAGTCCATCAGTCCTGCAAGCAGTTCTAATAGTTCCTGGATCTGGGGTTTAATGCAGGCTTTGTATGAACAGATGCTTATACAAAAGCTAAAATAGGCAAGTATTAAAAGGATTAAGTGATTCAGTAGAGTATCTATCTCAGCCAGCCATAATTCAAGACACAATAGTTCAAATCTTTCATTGCTGCTTTCTTTGATAAAATGTAGGTTTTAGCCTTTTGGGAAGTCTTTTTCTATGGTGTCAGCAGCAACTCCAGACTTGTCAACTCAACAATACCTTACAACTAATGCCTTTCACAACGTCTGAGGTAGAAAAAGGAATTGCAATAAGACCGCCTAGGATTCTGCAAGATTGGAAATGTGGTCGCTTACACTGGCTGGTTACTTTGTGTATGGTAATGGGAGGATGACAACGACATGAGGGAACAGAAATACCTGCAGCACCGCAGAAAGCCACTAAAAAGCGCAGTATTCCATCATGTCTGAGAAGAGTGCTTTCTATGTCAGGATTCAAATTATAAACCATTAATGTGTCATTTTAGTGTTTATTTAGAGAGCTTCCAAAGCCTAACTTTTGCTTGCATCAATAAAATAAAAATTAATTCAGTAATTTAAAGGTTCAGAATGGACATTTCTGCTTATCATGGCTATTCATTTATTTGTTCATTTATTTGGTACATTCCTTGATTTTGGGGGTCTTACCATAATTATTAACTCAGTCAGCAAGTATTGATTAGATGTTGTCTTTCAGATACTATATTAGGTAAAACATTGAACAAACAGAAATTTTCTCTTCTGAGGAAAGATAGAAGCCCTTTAGAATTCAAAAGTAATAATTCAAAAAAGTGAACACTGAAGACACGTAAGTGCATATTTTATCTCCAATAATGAACATATTCTAGAAGGGTAACATGATAGATCTAAGGTAGAAAAATAAAACTCAAATTAGCTTCTATATTTCTGAGTTTAGTTATGAGCTAATTAGGGAATCTAAGTTGTTACGGGATATATGTTCACACTGTGAACCCTGAGTTTGCATTTGTGTTAAAGAAAATCAACCTTGGGTCAGGAGGCTGAGTCAGCAACTATTTGACCTTGCTTCTTTGCCAGCAGCTTAGAAAGTGAGTGCCTCTTCCGTGCTCCACATCAAAGAGGATCGACCACCACACTCAAAGTCCCTCCTTTCTACTTCCTGTGCATCACTTTATTCTTTTTTTATGAACTCCCTCTGACTCTCTGTGATTACTTTCTGTCAACAAATTGCTGACTCCACATCCTGACTGAAGGTTGAATTTTATTTAACTAATGCAAACACAAACTCAGACTTCACAGTGTGATCATATATCTTGCAACAATAAGTTGTCAATTAATTAGGGAAAATAGCTTGTATGATTAGGAAGTGTACAGAAGGGCTTGAAGCTTTATGTATGTGTATTAAAGCATGAATATAGTTAGTGTCATATACCTCTATTGTCGTCAGAGGTGTAGGTTTCTGTTTCAAATGAAAGTTCTACTAGAGACATAACAGAGAAATACTGATGGTTATTTGCACTTTTTCTGAATTGACTTGGGATTATTTAATTACAGCTAACCAAAATTATGACGTGGCTATTATTGTGAAGAAATACAATAAAACTACAGCACCATTGGGGTAATTTGCAAAGAAGAAATGAATAAAGGCAAATTAGAGATATAAAGAATGTGGAGTTATTTTTACCAGGAACTTTCACACTTCAGAGTAAAATTCTCACTGGAAGAGAACCTGCTAATAAAGGTCTGAATTAGATTTATGGTCAGACATAATTCTAGATTAACACAGTTATCAGTTTTACACAATGTCTTCTGCTACCAAAGAAAACAGATAATTGAGAGAAGACGGGAACACACACACACACACACACACACACTTCTGTGTGTTTAACATTAATGTAATTCTTCTTGCCCAATAAGAAATAAGTTACAGTCATGACATAACTAAGTCAGGAAATATATAGATAAAAGATGGGGGATATTTATTTTTCCAAGAAATTTTTTTTTTAAATGTAATAAAGACTTCCTTCTTAAGAGAAGATCTCCCCTATAATCTTCATCATTGCTCCTCACTCCCTTCTGCACTGTTTATTTTCTCTAATGTCATCAAGCCCCTCTGTAATCACCATCTCCTCTCTTTCACTCTCAGTGAGTAAAGAAAAGGATAATGTTCTGATATTCTTAAAATAAATTGTTCCTAGAAAGAAACTCAGTGAGAGGAATAGGAAAGTTGTCTCAGCATTTGGTATTTCTCCAAAAGAGTGAAGCTCAGTTCTTAGCACACGTGGTGGCTCAAAACCATCTGTAACTCTGGTTCCAGGGTCCTACTGCTCTCTGCTGGCCTCCATAGACACTAGGAATATAGGTGACACACACACACACATGTGCAAGCAAAGCACTCATGCATATTAAATGACTCTTTAAATATTTGACTAAAGAAATGCCTTAAACCAGAAATATAAAAAAATGCATTATGGACTATTCCACTGAGATATGAATTACTTTTTGAAACACTTTTTGAAAAGTTTTAAAAAGTTATTTCTTAAAAAATTAAAAAATAAATAAAATCCCCTTTCTCTTTTAACTCCTACTCAGTAGAATCCAACATACCTGAAGAAGGGTACACAAAAACCAAACCCTGGAAGATCTATGAAATCTATATCAAATTGCAATTACCACTGAATGTTAAAGAAAAAGAATTGTGTATTTGTGGTATTGATTTCATAAAATATTTCTGTTTACAATTTAATAAGAATTTTAATATTTGTTACACTAGTCCTTAATGTCCTATGTCAAGACTAGGTCACCATTTTTATCAGAAACAATTAAATAAAATTGTTAAAGTTATTTTGGTCCACATTTTTAAAATATTTTGAGGCTGAGTCAAGTTGTTAATTTTCAAAATATTAATTCCAGCATATAAGGATATACTGAAATACATTGTCTTTACATTTTATGATAATTTGTAGAATTTTTCCTCTTATCACACTGATAGAACTCATATTAATAGTTATATTTATTAAATCATATATTATGGAAAATAAATTAACATAACATTAAGCTAAACTGATTACACACTTTTTCTAATAGAAATGAAAAGTGGGGTATCCCTGACTGAACTCAATATAATGGACCAAGGTTATGGGTAAAAATTTATTTATTCTAGGTTAAAATGTTCCTGCTACTTCTATAATCATTTTGATTACATATGGAAGAAATAATTTATTGTTAGGATTAAGGACTACAATGTTAACTGGTAGGAAATTATATGACAGCATTAAACTTTGGTTCAAAGTTTTCTGAACTATTAACAATTTTCTAATGTAATGAGAGATTCATATTTACATGGTTATGGATATTGAAAGGCTAATTTCTTATTCCCTTGGATTTTTTGTTGTTTGATTGTTTGCTTGCTTGCTTTTCAATTTACTTGTTTATTCTTTGTATTGCACTGGAAGGAATGAAGATGGGGAGCCTGCTTAAACCATGATAGAGCAGCTGTGTGAATCACGCATTGCTAATGAATCCTGCAGACTCTGAGGAATATTAGCTTCCAATTTTCATTTGGAAAATTCCATTGGAAAAAAAACATCTAAACTTTGACAATATATTTAAACAGTTACCTTTTCCCCTTAATAATAGGAAATAGATTTTTTCTCACATAACATATCCAAATTATGATTTTGCCTGCCACTACTTCTCCCAGTTCCTCCCTTCCTCCTCTCCTTTCCAGATAAGTTCCATTTCTGTCACTCAAGAGAAAATAAACAGGTTTGAAAAGAATAACAATAAAATAAGTAGGATAAAACAATAATACTAACACCTCAGAATTGGACAAAGCAAATAAGGAGAAGGAAAAGATTCCAAGAGGAGGTACAAAAAAGAGATCACTATTAGTTTACACACATACAATCCCACACACCACTAAACTGGAACCCGAAAAGTACTTAGGCTATTGAGTTTGTTTTCTGTTGGTCAGAGACTGCTGGATATGCGGCCTACCCTTAAAAGCAGTTTGTTTTCCCAGTGAGACTCCCCCTAAGAAAAATAAGTTTTCCTTTGCAAGTGAGTATCAATTGAAGATTTCCTCTTGGGTAGGGATGGGTACAAATGTCTACTTCTTCATCTCTAGGACCCCATCGAGTACAGCCCATTGCAGACCTTGTGTGTGCTGCCTCTGTCTGTGAGTTCTGAGCTCTGCTCATGCTCTTATACGTCTTCCTCTTCTTTTCCACAGGTTTCCCTAAGATCAGAGGGGAAAGATTTAATGGAGACCTCCTATTTAGGACTGAACTTTCTATAGTCTCTCAGTCTCTGCATATTGTCTTTCTGTGGCTCTCTCTATTTTTTCCCCATTTGCTACGGGGGAAGCTTCTCTGATGATAGCTGAACAAGCAATGATGATCTATGAGTTCAGCAGAACATCATTAAGACTCATTTTATTGCTACAGTTTGTGCTGTTTGTATGTTTATTTATTTTCATAACAGTAATATTTGGTTTTACTTTAGGTTCCTGTGATATCTAGTCTCTGGTTCTTCTGGTTCTTGGTCACCAAAACAGTATAGAAATCATTCAATAAAACCAGATATTTATTGACTACTCCCACAAGCTTTGTGCCACCATTGCCCTGGCATGTCTTACACCATTGCAGACAGAAGGGTTAATAACTGGATTAGTGTTAACCTTCAACTTTGGAGGCATACAGAGTACTTTTCTGTACTAAAGATGCTAACATGCAGGGGTGAAGGCTATCTGCAGGCATCGGCTTGACTTCCTTATGTGCAGTGAGTTGTCTAGGTGTTGTCTTTAGCAATGAAGTCTTGCCACCAGTTTGGGGAGAGTAACCCACTGTCTCAGCAACAGAAAGGGTTGTTCATGTATTCCCAATGGGACACCTTTGGCTTATAACTCTATTATATGTATTGCATCCCCAGTACTGGAAGATTCAGTTGCTGACAAGAAATATTCAGTTTGGGCTCTGCTTCTCCCAATAATTGGAAATTTCATTCAGATCATCTTTATATTTGTTGAAATTTTAGGAAGCTTCTAACGTGCTAGGTTTTCATACTATTCTGCAATAGCCCAAAGTGTTCTCTCACTCATTTCCCTCTTCCCTCCTTTCCTACTTGAACCTCCCATTTCAATGTCCCACAGTCTTTCCATCCCTGTCAATCCATTAACCATTCCTAGTGATATTCATCTGTCCATCCCCCTGTCCTAGTCACTTACTCTATGCATAACATCTGTGGTTATACAGTTGTATATTCAAATAAATACCATATTTGTTTTTCTGTGTCTGGGTTACATTTTGTCTCATGCTTGTTGAAGCTATGATATGAATCTCAGGGTCTATTGTGGTAGTATTGATGGACATTAGTGTAGACATTGTGCTGGCTGTATGTATTGGGTTTTTATGCTGCTGTCTATGCATCCGAGTTTGGGATAACTGTAATTCTAGGTGGTATTATCTTTATTGAGTGCTTGGGTTTTTATTTTATTTTTGTTTTTTTCCCATGGTTTTTGTTGCCCTTTCTGGTTCTTAGGAAGGTGTAGTGACTGCACAATGCCTGGTAGGGAATTCTTCTGGGATCTTCTAGGGGTGGTCATTGGGATCCAAGTAAAATATGTTTCTAGATATTAAGTGATGAAGCATAAAAATGAGAATGGGCAGCCACTGAGTGAGTCCACAGGAGGGAGGAAAGTAGGCTGTTGCATCAGGATCTGCTTAGTCTCCTGGGGATGGGTACAGAGAGTGAGAGGTAGTCTGCTACAGAGTTTAAGATAAGACTGGGGATTCCATTTGGACGGGAGAAGAGTGAAGATCTGAAGCTTATCTGATTTATTGGCCTTCTTGCTTCTCTGGCAGCATTGGCTGGCAGGTTCCTAGGAAATACCTATTAGCTTTGAGGGTTGAGATAACAGGATGGCTACAGAGAAATTTGAAGGAGATCTACTAGATCTGCTTCCATAGGAACCAACCCTAGCCGTTCAGAGAAACAGAAAAAGAGATGTGGATAGGGTAACTACTGGACAGATGCACAGACTCATACAACAACTTTATGAGCATCAAAGCTTAATTCTTCATTTTATTTTTCTTTCTGCTACTCGTTCGTACTCTGTTCTGTTCTTTTATCCTCTTGTTTTTCTTTTACTTTTTCTTCCCAGTTGTTTTTCTTTATATCTTTTCTGGGATTTTCCTGATGTTTTCTATTCCTCACTGATGCTTTCCCTTCTATATCTTTCCTGGCATTTTCCTCTTAATGTTACGTTCTCCCTTACAGCTTATATACCCCAGCAAATTCTTCAAGTAATATAAAAATTACAATGTGGTTACCTTCTAGTTTTAAGTGAATAATTACAATGAATACAAGTTAAAAAGCATGTTTGTTATTTCCCTTACATGATTAAACATTTTATGTATTAGAGGTAAAAAGCCATTATTCTCGTATACATTCTCATCTAAGCAACTTGTTGTATATTAACTACGCCCAAATTCCCTAAATGGCCAGAAATCTGAATAAAAACTTTATAAAACCCTATCGACTACTCAGAAATCATTTGCAATTTTACTAGAGAGTAATCTTGAAACTTAACCTTCACTTTATTCTTACCGGATCTCATAGAAAGAACATTGCTCCATGACAGATGGAAGCACTTCTACAAGATGATGTCCGCTTTCCCAAAAAAGTTTGTTCCCAGGGTTAGGAACACTATTTAGGGTTTGATCATTACTTGTATAGGGTAGAGGGTTGTGAGGGATATTATGTAGGCACAAAGATCTCCTTGAAGAAAACAAGAGGGAAAATTTAATGGGATAATAGGTAAATTACTATGAACTTATTCACACTAATAATAATAATAGTGAATAATAGAGCAAATACTTGTGAGCTATTATTTATAGACACTTTCCATTGGTATAGTTTCTTTTATATTGACACAAGTTCAAATTATATTTGTTATTTCTGTTTACAGTATTTGTACACGTATGCAAAGTTATTTTGTCAGATTGTATGCATGCATGTTTCTACCTCTGGTTAAGACATTTTGTATATTGATACAATTTTTAGAATATATTGTCATATTGCATTATATATTTCTACCTCTAATCAAGATACATTATTTACATTTTGAGGTCATTGTCCTCATTTACTACACAGTTGTTTACAGATTGTTTAATATTCTGACATAAAGTCTTAGTCTTCCAATTATACAGGTATTAAGTATTATAGGTCAATAGTTACTCATCTTTGTTATTCATATAGTCAGATTAATTTGGTTCTTTAGATACATAGAGATTGTACTCTATATAGATAAGTAATCTTCAACCACCTCAAGGATCTATAGAACATGGCATTTAAATAATTTATGGTTCTTTTGATATGAGATACGATTGCTCCTGACAGCACCAATCTATTCCTGAGAGAATATTGGGCATCAAAGATACTCCACTTGGAGTTTGTTTTCTTCTTGACACAAATGGCCTTTGGGCAAGGAACTGCCCTTGCCTTGACCACTAACAAAGTACATGGTGTCCAAACTGGATAAGCAGAACACAAGATAAAAGACTGCCAAACCTTGCCAAGACAGGGTAAGACAGTTCTAAAAATTTTTCTGCCTCTGAAAATGGGTACTCTAGGCGTTAACCAAAGTTGGTTGCTTCAACATTGCAAATGAGACTTTGGTGATTGCTCAGATAGCCAGTTGGATCTATCATATACTGAACACTTTAGAAGCTGCTTGATTGCACTTTCTGCCTACTCAAGTAATATTATTCTCTTCTTAGGCCTTAGATGGGTTAAAGATTAGATAGTCATACTTACCTTCCTCTTATGATTTAGCCAAGCCATTTCCAATGCAAGAATTAGACTCTAGAATAAAGTGTTTACTAAAACATTTAACATGTGTTCCTTGCTTGATATTATATATGTTGGTTGTAATCCTAATTTTATAACTTGATATCTGTTTCTAGTGTATACAGTTTTATATTGGGTTTGAAACTCTTATTTAGACAAAATAAGGGAGAGGTGATACAGCCAATTTGACAGACAAAACCCAGCCAATGACAGAGGGTGCTGAGACATTGTCTGAGAGAATTTGTGCTGTTGAATGTATTAATCAGAATCTGTTGAACAGTTTTGATAGATTGATGGGTAGGGTGCATCTCCAGAAAGTTAATATGTACACCATAAAATTATGACCAAGGATGAGACATTATCTTTACTGGACAGACTTCATACCTTGGAATCCTCAATGAGGGCATTAGAACAGAACACTTTTTACTGTGGTAAAAAGATTTGAGAAGCCCTCTTATGTTTTTTTCTTTTTTTTGTGTGTATTTAGCTAGCAAATGTAGGGTGCCAATCTGTTGTAAGAGGTTGCTTGTTTGTTCGCGGCTGTTCAGCCCCAAAATAACCACACAGAAACTATATTAATTAAATCACTGCTTGGCCTATTAGCTCTAGAGTCTTACTGGCTAGCTCTTACATCTTAATTTCACCCATTTTACAATCTGTGTATCACCATATGGCTGTGGTTTACTGGCAAGGTTCCATTTGACATCTATCTCTGGCAGGGCTACTTGGCTTCTCTCTGACTATGCCTACATTCTCTATATATCTCTCTTCCAGCCTGACTATATTCTATTAAGCCATTGACTGAAAGCAGTTTCTTTATTCATTAACCAATAAAACAACACATATACATAAGGACTTCATTTTATCATTTATCTCAAAAGGAATATTATAAAAATTCTTAAAAGAATCAAAAATATAAACATATATATGTATATATACACACACACACATATATATATGCCATTTTTACTTTATGTCCTCAGAGTGAATACCTACTCATCAATATCAGTTTATTAAATTATATATTATATTGGGAGCTGAGAGGAAAAATAGGTACAAGAAATTAATGATCACCTTTGATCATCACCCTATCTTTAGTAAGAAAGGCATATCAGCTACTAATAAGTAGGTTTGTCATTTTTACCCTGACCTAAACAAGTCCTTTGTTAAACTATCAAAAGTGTACTTTTCTAAACTTTTAATTGTCCCCAAGATTTTCTACATCAAAGTGATTAACAAAAACATCTTTTTTTGTTTGTTTGTTTTGTTTTTTTTCCATACATTGTTTTGTTTTATTTTTTCCATTCAAAAACATAATTAAAGAAATAAAATTTTTACCTTTCTTCCCCTTCTCCCGGTCCCCTCCCACTACCTCCTCACCCCTCCTCCCTCCCCCTTCTTCCTTGAAAGAGGGCATGGTGCCCTGCCCTGTTGGAAGTCCAAGGCCCACCCCCATCCCTCCCGGC
>PVIU01021540.1:0-31341 GCA_004026605.1 Ondatra zibethicus
GTTCTGTTTGGCTCCAGCGAGGCTACATGGCTTCTCTCTGCCTCTGCCTCCTTTCTCCCAGCATTCCATTTAGTTTCTCCTGCCTACCTAAGTTCTGCCCTATCAACAGGCCAAGCCAGTTTCTTTATTCATTAATGGTAATCACGGCATACAGAGGGAAATCCCACATCACCTCCCCTTTTCTGTTTAAATAAAAAGAAGGTTTTAACTTTAACATAGTAAAATTATATATTAATATATAACATTATATATAACAAAATTATATATATATATATATAAAACAAAACAGTTATACAAGATCTAAGATATAAGATGGGGTGGGGAGACAGCTCTCAGACCACAGTCTCATTCTGAGATTCCAGGAGGCAGGATTGCCATTTCAGACTGAGGTCAAGGTAAAAGCCAGTGGCTGGCTGTTTTGCCTTTCAGATTTTCAGGTTGAATCCCAATTTCTCTCTCTGAGTTTTGTTAATTGTGCTTCAGAAGACATTCAAGTGCAGTTATATTATTAGGGCAACAGATACTCTGTGTGATAATAATTCTGTATATATTATTTCATCAAAGGAAACTGCCATTAGACTGTAGATTTCTCAAAAAATGAGATTATGGTATCTTATATAACATAAATACCCTTGCCAGTATCTTATGCCTGCATATTTTGTTGTATGTGACTCAGTTTCTCTGATGAGCTTGGGAAAATTTACTTTAAGATGGATAAAAAAAAACCTCTCTATCTGTTGAAAATGTTTCTCTTCTTCCAAAAGAAAACGAAAAAACAATGCTGACAACAGTTTTCTTCTAATATATCTGATTGGCATTATATATTTCTAATATATCTGATTAGCAACATTAATTGCCTCAATGTAGTTCTTCTTAAGCCAATACGGACTAATCAACTTACTTTCGAATTACTGTGCAGTCAGTATTTCCCTATAAGGCTAAGAGACATGCAAGGAACAAATGCAGAATATGTTAAAACCTATAATATTAAATGCTAAGATGAGTAACTAGAGGTTAATTTATATTAAGCATTCAGGGAAGGACGCTAGTAAGAAGATACAGAAACAGGGACGAAAAGAGAGTGTTGGAGGGGAAGTCAACTAAAGGGAGGAGGGAAAGAAGACAGGAAGGGGGAAGAAAGAGGGAGAAAGGAAGGAAGAGCAGTTGGTGAGAGGGAAAGAAATAGGAAAAGAAGGAGGAAGTGAACTGGGAGGTGGTGGCACACACTTCTAATCCCAGCACTTGGGGGCTGAGGCAGGTGGATCTCTGTGAATTCGAGGTCAGCCTGGTCTACAAGAGCTAGTTTCAGGACAGGCTCCAATGCTACAGAGAAACACTGTCTAGAAAAAAAAATAATAAAAGAAAGAAAAAAGAAAGAGGATGTGATGGAATTCAAAACTATTATCCTCATAAAGTGTCTATATATAAGTGTTTAAAATATAGCATCTGAACAAAATTGATCAGTATATGTCACATAATCATTGGTAAGCCAGAGGGAATTTAATTGATCATGTGGCATTCCTCCACTGAATTGGATACTGTAATAAAATTTCAGAACATACCAGGTCATTTAAATATATCCAGATTTGGAGTATTTTAGCTTTATTTTTTCTTATAATTATTGCATAGCAATTGTACAAATTTTGAGGTGCAATGTGTTGCTTTCATACAAGTATACATTGTGTGAAAACAAATGCATGTGCAGGAGAGTGAGAGCAGAACCCTATCTTTACCATATCCAAAATTCATATAACATAAATTAAACACTTTATGGCTCCAAACTATTAAACCTATACAAGCAAATAGGAGAAGTGTTCATGATATTGTATTGGGCAAGAAGATTTTAGATAGTATATCAAATCATGGGCAGCAAACACAAAATTAAACAGAATTTTATATTAAACTAACCAGATTATTTGCATAACAAAGGGAATCACCAACTGTGAAGGGGCAACCTACATAACAGGTGAAAAGATGAGTTAACACACAGAAAATACAAAGAACTAAATCAATAGAAAGATAAATGATGCAATTTAAAAGCTAGACTAAAGACCCAAATAGATATTTCTCAAATAGTTAATAGATATATGATAAAAAAAAAGCCTGTTGTCACTAACTATCAAAGAAGTGAAAATCAAAACAACCATGAGATGAGTTAGAAAGCACTACAAGTACTGGCTGGGAAGCTAAGGACATGGAGAGAGGCTCAAGCTTGCTGCAAGGGAGAATGGAAATTTAGGACATTCATTATGGAAACCAGTAGAGAGGTTGCTAAAAACATTCAAACAGAGCTATCATACGATCTGGCAATCCCAGTCCTGGGTATATACACAAAAGAAACAAGATCAGTACGTCGAAGAAGTATCCGATACTCATCGATGCACAGCTCACAACTGCCAAGATAAACAAGTCAACCTGAGTGGCCATCAATGGATGAGCAGATGAAGAAAATGTTCTACCTACGATAGAATTGTATCCAGCCATAAAGGATGACTGCTTGTTATGTGTGACAGTGTGGACAAAGCTAGGTAATGCTGCCTTCACTGAAATGAGCCAGCCACAGAAAGACAAATGGTGCATGATCTCGTGATTGATACTTAGGTAAAATTCATCTCAGAGAAGGACAGAGAATTATGGTCATTAGAGGTCAGGGAAAGGAGGGAGAGGGGCAAGTGTATAAGGAGAATATGGTCAGTCGATTCTAAGTCACATTGGGATAGGAAAAATAAAATCTGACTTGACACTGGGCAGGGGGTGGTTATAGATTTAGAATATTGACACCTTTCAGTAAAGAAATAGTGGGTCCGAACAATCTAGCCATAATGATTCGAATCTGATTGCTACTCTGAAAAGAAACATATTGTTACAGAAACACTATAATTCTTAGGTTCTCTTCTCTTAAATAACAATGTCATACAGCCACAATTCTGCCATTTAATCCAATCTCTTTGGGCTGTAGATAGGTAAATGGCCTCCTTAGAAGTAGTAAAAGTGGGTTGTCATCTAGTTGGCAGTAAATTCGCAATAAAGTAAGAGCAACATAAAACATTAAGGTTATATACATAAATCTAATTAATCAGCAAGGTGTTACCAGGTATCACCACACTAACACTTATGTTTATGTACAGAGGATATGGTTTGTTATTACAGACAGCCACCTCGAGTCATTGTTGGAGGCAAAAATTTTATATTGTCTCATTCCTCACGGAAAGCTTGAGCGTTGTCTGCTGCATTTGCAGCTAAGGGCTAGACTAGAGAAGTTAACCAATGTGCACATGCAGATACTTACTAAGAGTCATTGATAAGAGCTGAAAGATAGTTCAGTCTATAAAGTATTTACCACGTAAGCATTACTTGAATTCAACTTCCCCCATGCCCAAATAAGGCGTAAAGGCAGGAGGCACTCTTAATCTTAGTACTGGAGAGACAAAGACTGGAGAATTCTTGGGGCTCACTGACTAATAGTCAATCTAGATTAATGGGCAAGCCCTTGGTCTCATCTACAAGGCAAGGTAGACAAAAACAAGGTAGATGGCAATCCTGAGGAACACTACCTGAGGTTGGCCTCTGGCCTTCAGCTAAGTACAGAGGCACATATGCACACAAACACACATGTACACCAGCTCAGGTATGCACTCATACACACAAAATAAGTACTTTCATCCAGGAACATTTTTGACAATGAACCCCAGAACAACTGCTACCTTTAAGGCATCGACTCAATATTGTATAGAAAACAGTAGGAATAATGGGTAGACTGTTCTCGCAATGCTTTATAATCTATAGGAAACCAATACTCGTGTTATTGTCTGCAATGCCCAGGGCTACATGGTGAAGCACCCTGGAGGTAGTTGGGCAAGTTAGCACTTTCTAAACAGTAATCTTTTGTTCATCTGTGGACACTAGAACAAGGAAAACTGTAGAATTCACCGACACATGAGTCCACAACAGTGGAATTAGGATAAGTCTTGAAGTTTGAATTCCAACTTTCCTTCTTTAAAATTTACTTAACCTTCCTCTTAATCTATACGGAGTCTATAAAATAATAATTTGAAATAGGAGACTCTGACATAGAGTGTGGATGCCTAAATATATGGCAGCAATAATGCTTAGCATTTATCAAGTATTTAGTACTTGGTATTTATTCTCCATACTGTAATACATTCACTGTCTAAGACCCTCTGCATATTGAATATTATGGACATTATCAACAGCACCTTATGTAGATGGGAAAATCATGACAAGTATCATGTAAGTGGCTTACAGAGGAAACACCCATGTGCAAACAACTAGTGTTCGGATGCACACCTCCGACATCGTAGCCTCTGAAGAGCTGCGTGTGCTCAGCTCAGCAAGATCACTGTTAGAATGGAGTTAAATGTTCCATAAGTAAATAACTCTTTCTCCATCCTTGAGTGGGGACATTTCCATTTAACCTTGGAAATGGAGTGGGAAGACATGAACACCACCTCCAAGTTAGGAGGGGTTTGGGATCAGTATCATGCTTCAATGAGGTAAGAGGGTGAGTATGAAACAACAGGAAAATATTCATATTTTGTGTTTTGTTTTGTTTCTTTGATTTTGAGACAGGTTTTCTCTATAGCTTTGGAGCCTATCTTGGAATTAGCTCTTGTAGACCAGGCTGGCCTCAAACTCACAGATATCCGCCTGTCTCTGCCTCCAAGTGCTGGGATTAAACATGTGTACCACCACTACCCAGCTAAATATTAATCACTTTTAACCCCTCTGTTAGGGTTAAGCAAGACTGTAAAACTCTATCATAATAAACAAATATACCAGAGAAGATTTCACAATTAAAGATCAATAGATCTAAGCCTCCTGCATTTTCTTTTAGTTTTTAACACTGGCAAAAGATTTGCTTTTTACCTATTTATCACAACACTATTTAATGTCTATTTATTTGTTTTTATATGTATAGGTGTTTGGCTGACATAAAAATATATGTACTATGTGTGTGTGATGCCTGCAGAGGCTTAAAAAGGGTATGGGGTTCTTGGAACTAGAGTTACAGGTGACTGTTAACCCCCATAGAGGTGCTGGGAATTGTACCTGGGTCCTCTGGAAGAGCAGTCAGTGGTCTTCATCATTGAGCCATCTCTCCAGACCCACAACACTATTTTATTAGTTAAATTTTGGAACTGAAAGGTCCAAAATACTTTTTTTTCCAGACAGTGTTTCTCTGTTTAACTCTGACTGTCCTGGAACCCTGTTTGTAGACCAAGCTAACCTTGAACTCATAGAGATCCACCTGCCTCTGCCTCCCTGAGTGCTGGGATTAAAGGCATGCACCACCATAGCCGGGCCCACAATTCTTATACTAACTTGAAATAATACATTCTTGGCTTTCCATAAATGTGAAGTAAGTGTCTTTTAATACAGAAACTTGCAGAGAACAAAGTAGCACTAAGAATTGCAGGTTTCCTGTGCCAAAGTATTCAAGTGTACTTCCCACTTTGTCTTCTATTAGGTTCAGTGTGGCTAGCTTTATGTTGAGGTCTTTGATCCATTTGGACTTGAGTTTTGTGCACAGTGATAGTTATGGATCTACTTGCATTCTTCTAGATGTTGATATCCAGTTATGCCAACACCATTTGTTGAATATGCTATCCTTTTTCCATTTTATATTTTTTGCTTTTTTGTCAAAAATCAGGTGTTCATAGGTGTGTGGATTAATATCTGGGTCTTTGATTAGATTCCATTGGTCCTCCTGTCTGTTTTTATGCCAATACCAGGCTGTTTTCAGTACTGTAGCTTTATAGTAGAGTTTGAAGTCAGGGATTGTGATGTCTTCAGAAGTTCCTTTATTGTACAGGATTGTTTTGGCTATCCTGGGTTTTTGCTTTTTCATATGAAGTTGAGTACCATTCTTTTGAGGTCTGTGAAGAATTTTGCTGGGATTTTGAGGGGCATTGCATTGAATCTGTAGATTGCTTTTAGTAAGATTGTCATTTTTACTATGTTAATTCTACCTACCCAAGAGCATGGGAGATTTTCCCATTTTTTGGTGTCTTCAATTTCTTTCTTCAAATATTTAAAGTTCTTGTCATACAGGTCTTCCACTTGTTTAGTTAGAGTTACTCCAAGGTATTTTATGTAGATCATTTCCTAAATATAATCCCCAGTAGCACAGACACTGAGAGAAACAATTAATAAATGGGAACTCCTATTGGGCCTTATGCCCAGGCCTCATGAAGCCCAATGTAACTTCCTGAGCCTAACCTGAGTTTGGTGAGGAGTGATTTAGCACAGCTTGACCTAGGCATGCCTCTGCCCAGCCACCACTGATGTGGCAGGATATTACTGGCACTTATTCCTTACTCCACCTCATCCCATCCCAAGACTCCCGCCCCCTACCTCAGCCCTATATAAGTTCCTGCCCTGATGCAATAAAGTGTGATCCTGCTTTGACAGAGTCCCGACTCAGTGCATGTTTCTCCCCAGTGGCCAGGGGGGAGGTCTGGGTCCTCAACACTCACCATCCCACTCAGGCCTAGAGAGAGACCAGCGGGACAGTCTCTGCCTCAGCCCTATCTGCTGGAGAACCTGGCAACCTCCTGAAACTGAGAAGCTGAGAAGTGCTTCCACAACACTGAGATTGCAGGCATATCCCGTCAGCTCTGGCTTTTTATGCAGATGCTGGAGCTCAAAATCACGTTTTACATTTGTGTGGTGAGTACTTCAGAGAGGAGGCAATGTTTCACTTTTTTGAGAACTCTAATTTTTAATTTTTTTGAGCTATACATTTTTCTCCGTTCTCCTCCCTTCCTTCCCCTCCAGTTCTACCCTCTCCTGTGACCCTCATACTCCCAATTTACTCAGGAGATCTTGTCTTTTTCTCCTTCTTATGTAGATTCATGTATATATCTCTTAGTGTCCTCTTTATTTTCTAGGTTGTCTGGGGTTGTAGACTGTAGGTTGGTTTTTCTTTGCTTTGTCTAAAAGCCACTTATGAATGAGTACATATTATATTTGTCTTTTGGGATCTGAGTTATATCACTCAATATGTTTTTCTAGATCCATCCATTTGCCTGAAAATTTCAAGATGTTATTTATTTTTCCAATATGTAGTATTACATTGTGTAAATGTACCACATTTTCTTTATCTGTTCTTTGCTTGAGGGGTATCTAGATTGTTTCCAGGTTCTGGCCATGATAAATAATGCTACTATGAACATAGTTGAGCACATGTACTTGTGATATAATTGAGCATCCTTTGGGTATATACCCAACAGCAATACTGCTGGGTCTTGAGATAGACTGTTTCCTAACTTTCTGAGAAATCACCATACTGATATCCCAAAGCAGCTGTACCAGTCGCACTCCTGCCATCAAAAGAGGAGTGTTCAATTTACCCCACATCCTCTCCAGCGTAAGTTATCATCAGTGGTTTTGGTCTTGGCCATTCTTAAAGGTGTAAGATGGAATCTCAGAGTTGTTTTGATTTGCACTTCTCTGATGGCTAAGGATGTTGAGCACTTCCTTAAGTGTCTTTCAGCCATTTGAGATTTATCTGTGGAGTGTTCTCTGTTTAGGTTTGTACTCCATTTTTTTTATTGGATTATTTGTCCTTTTGGTGACCAATTTCTTGAGTTCTTTGTATATTTTGGAGATCAGCCCTCTGTTTGATGTGGGATTGGTGAAGATCTTTTCCCATTCTGTAGGCTGCCGTTTTGTCTCATTGACCGTGTCCTTTGCTTTACGGAAGCTTCTCAGTTTCAGGAGGTCCCATTTATTAATTGTTTCTTTCAGTGTCTGTGCTGCTGGGGTTATATTTAGGGAATGGTCTCCTGTGCCAATGCATTCAAGTGTGCTTTCCACTTTCTCTTCTATGAGGTTCAGTGTGGTTAGTCATTTATTGAGGTCTTTAATTTATTTGGACTTGAGTTTTGTGCATGGTGATAGATATGGATCTATTTGCATTCTTCTAGATGTTGATATCCAGTTATGCCAACACCATTTGTTGAATATGCTTTCTTTTTTCCATTTTATATTTTTTGTTTCTTTGTCAAGATTCAGGTATTCGTAGGTGTGTGGATTGATATCCATGTCTTTGATTAGATTCCATTGGTCCTCCTATCTGCTTTTATGCCAATATCAGACTGTTTTCAGTACTGTATCTCTATAGTAGAGTTTGAAGTCAAAGATTGTGATGCCTCCAGAAGTTCTTTTGTTGAACATAATTGTTTTGGTTATGCTGGGTTTTTGTCTTTCTACATGAAGCTGAGTATTTTTGTTTCGAGGTCTGTGAAGAATTTTGCTGGGATTTTGATGGACATTGCATTCAATCAGTAGATTGCTTTGGTAAAATTGCCATTTTTTTTTACTGTTAATTGTTTCACTTTTTAGTTTAAAAAGTCAGTTAAAGGAAGATTGAGAACCATTTCATCTTCCACCAGATGAATCATATGTTAATTGATTTGCCTGTCTAAGCAATTTCTTTCTTCCTTATTTGCATTCTTGATTATATTTTAATTCTCCTGTCATGGCTTAGCAGTAAACAACAGACACTGTAACTGGGGTGCAGGCTATGGTACAGTATCTATATTCTCCGTTCCTTGTAGGACAGGGCCACCATTTATCCCCATCTGTGCAGTTTTCATCCTGTGACTGACTCTCTTTCTGGATATGGACATTGGCTAAGGAAGAACACCATGATAAAAGTCACGCTTCTCTCCTGGGTCAGCACACACCATGTGACTAGCTGGTGCCCCACTTGCCCCAAATTCAGGTCATCCCGGCTCCAAACGTCCTGCTGCCAGGAGATCATTTTCTGGGCATGACAGAACTATTCCAAGTCTCAGTACTCAATACTGCTTCCTCACTTCCCTTAAGGGGTTGATTATTCATTTCTTCCCCAAGAGCTCCACCTGTGACAACTCTTTGTTGTTTAAAATTTAATATATGAACTAAGTTTAATATATAAACATTTCATAAGCAAAAAATGTAATAGAAACGAAATTCCAAAGCTCTGACATTGATGTAGCATTATAAACCAAGGACCTATGCCAGATGCTATCTATCGTCCTAATATTATTTGTTACAGCAAATTTATTTTCTTTTTTCATAATTAAATTTCTAATTCCAAAGCAATATATTGTATTCACTTGTCAAGCCAGCTTATTCTAAATGGATTTTCTATAGTGCTTTTCTTGACATTGGCGTTTTTTTAAGGACACAGATGAATTATTCTGTAGACTGTCCTACAGTGCGAATCTGTTTCCTCAGAGTTAAAGCTAGCGTTGCTTCTCTGTGAGTCATGAATTCAGCAATGCTGCCCTAATCCTGGAACTTTTACAACTAATTCTAAAAGGTCTGAAAGGTTTTGCCATCTTTAATTGAATTGCTTGGCATATGATAAGCAATCTCCTCTATAACAATGAGACATGATAAAGTGCAGAAGCACAATGGGATCCTTTTGAGGATACATAGAGCAATAATTTGTTAACTAAATGTAAGGTTGTGCCATCACTGAAAAGGACTTCATGAAAGCATGAACTAAGTGAATACTTATCTTCTCGGCTCATTCTCTGAAGTTCACCAACTTCCATTTGACAGTAATAAAAAACACATTCTGACTTTGAGAATATTGAGAGGTGGAGTCAATGCTAAGTCACCTAAGAGTGAATCATATGCTGGCCAATGTATACGCCTTATTACTTCACTTTACTTAGCCTTCATGGATACTTTATAATGACATTTTAAAAGATTTATTCTAATTTTAATTTTTGTGTGTGTGTGCGTGTAGGTACTGTGGAGTGCAGTAAAAGGGATTGGATCCTCTATACCTGGAATTATATGCAGTTGTGACCAACCCAATGTAGGCAATGGAAGTTAACTGCAGAAACAGAAAGAACCCTTAACCACTGAGTCATCTCTCCAGCCCTATAATAATGATAGCTTTAATAATATCACACTTTACGGATGAGAAAACTCAGGCTTTTGAATGGTGCCTTTTGTAATATGATATAATAGACAAAAAGAAGTGGAATCCGTTGTGAACTTTACCTAATAGGAGTTTTATAATTCATATTCCAAACCTATTATCTCTAAAGTATCACCTTTACTATATCTTGATAAATATATCCCTTAAGTACTAACTGATGACCTAGAGCTGGGTTAAACATCTTGAAAGATAGAAAAAATGGTAGAAATATACCATATTTCAAGAAATGTACCATTTCAACTAGAAGGTTTCTTATACCAGTAAACTTTCCAACTGCATTCTAAATACTTGTTCTTATGCCATGAGTTTAGCTCTCACCCCCAAGTCAAATGAGTTTCTTTTCATGCAAGTAACAAGTATTACAGAAATTCACAGCTGCTCAAAAAGTAAAGAAAAAAAAGATGGGGTATCAAATCCTAGCTGAAACATCTGTATATGAGTCCCATATCTCAAACTCGGTCAACAGTACATAAGAGGAGGCAGAAGGATATTAAGAGTTAGAGGACCCAGCTATCTCCTGTGAGACAATGTCTTCTTTATACAACAGGGATTCTATACCCATGATATCTCGAAAATGTAGTTGCCTCAAAAAGATATGCACAACACCAACAGGAACGGGGGAAGTCTTACAGTCTTACCCCTAGATGAAGAGCAACAGGTTATTAATGGCTGCAGAAAGAGAATCAACCATACCTAGGGATGAGCTCCTGATAGGTTAGGTAACCTGTCCTAAGTAGTCAGTCATGAGCACATACATAGATATGGGCAACATTAAGTGGACTCAGTAGGTTTTGACACACACACACACCTTCATACACATACACAATAGCTATATACACACATATATGTGTATATTATATATAATAGTTTTTAAAGGAGAAGTAATAGTAATAAAAGTTGTGACCATCAGTTTGAGAGGGAGTTGAGAGACACAGGAGGAACTGGGGAGTGGAAATGATGTAATCATAGCACTCATGCATGAAATCCTAAAAAAAGTTTAAAAAAGAATGAGTCAATCCTGCCTATATTCGACACTTAGTTTCTATTATATAAATTTCTTTTGTTTAAATAATTCAGCTCATGATAACCTGTTGCTGAACTCATAGAACAGATGCCTCATTAAGCTCAGATGTTTTTAAGTCAAATGTGTGTGAGTGTGGTATGAGCCGCTCCAACATATTTCCTCAAGAATTTTTCCCCAGACTAATTCCAACTAGACAATAGTGTCTAACACTGTCTGATAAATCGGAATATATCCTGAATGAAATCAGAGATTTCAATAGCCCAAAAGGGATAAAGTGAGTCATCATGTCCTGCGAATGAAAAAAATAACTACTCGGAGAAAACACGTGTACCAAATGACACCGCGTGGACCAAGCAGAGAGGCTCAGGGTGCCAATGGCGCTGTTCTGTAAACCCCAGAATAGAAATCTCTATTTTTGCCTTTTTCTTTATCTGAACATATGGACTAGTTGTTTTTACTGCTCTATGGTATTTGCTCCTTTTGCTTGTGGCTTGATTTAGTGATCTAAAAGTATTTTCAATTAAAAATAATTTTAAAAGAAAATTGCCTATGACATTGTACCTTTTGTTCAGAATTAATACTTAACTTAGTATGATGTTTTAACGCACATTTTGAAATAAAGAAATAATGCATCATGTCCATAAATAAATTAACAAATTTGGAAGAATTTTTGACCCGGAGAACAAACACTTTACCCAACTAAGGTCCATTGCTTCAACTAATATCTGATTATAATCTACATCAAACCCTTGTGTCACACACTCGTCTGTCCTGTAACTCATGCCTATTTTGGTTCCAACACTATTTTTCTACAACACAGAAAAGAGTGTTCCCTTTTCTGCTTAAAAAGCAAGATACTTTCCCACCATCTATTGACCAAAGCCAAATGTTGTCCCTAATCTGGCCACGTCTTTCTGGCCTAAACCCAAACTTAGATATCTACTTCCCTACAGTCCACCATTGGACACCTTATTTGGAAACAAAACAAGACAAAAAAATCAGTTTGGCCATGTTCTATTCCCCCAAGCACTGCTTCTACACCACTGCAAGCATCCCATTATCCCTGCCTGTTTTGTGTGTGAAATGTAACAGATTTCACATGTCATTATTACCACCTGGCAGGCTTTTCACTGTTCCATGTTCCCAGTGACAGTGGCACAGGGGTGGGAATGAGGTCAGATACACCCCCTCAGAGAGATTTTCGCTGACTTTCCTCCCTAAAAGAGTAGCTTTTTCCTTGTGCTACATTCTGACCTCTCCAGCAGCTTTATTATTCTTCTTAGCATTTATCAACATCAAACATGCAACATATTTACTTACATATATATATATATATTAGAGTATATTATCTTTCTTCTGACTTTAAAGTACTTAAATCCCAAAGACACATAAACTTTGGCCCTTCATTTTTCTATCCTGTGGCTAGATTTTTGTCATATCACAGACACTCATTCAAAAACCTTTTTGAATTAGATAATGTATTTAGTGAACATTTATCAACAGCTTGATATGTGCAGTGAAATATTTTAGATACTATATACCAAGAGTAAACAAAGCAAGATCCTTTCTTTCATAGAACTCAATATGAACTAAATGGAGGCAATAAATAAAACAGAGGTCTGGTGTTACTCAATTTCAGATGGTGATAGGGCTTATTCACTGTTTCTGCACTTGGTTTGAATTTATAATGATTTCAGGATTCACAGTATTTTAGGAGAAACATGTTTCTTCAGGGATGGCCATATTTTAGCAAAATTTGAGTAGCATGTGAGTTGATTTATTTTTGGCAAAATAAACTCAGAAAGGAACAAATAATGAAAAAGAAAGCATTGTAATATATAATAAGGAAAGCTTTGTTGTTTTATAAGAGATAATTTTTAAATTTATTTCCTAAAACAAAATACTCTATGGTTAACATCATGCAAAAGAGGGATGCAGGAGAGCAGCTGATGGAATGTTTTCAACATGACCAATACAAGATGACAAAGTGGAGAATTCATATAATACACATCATCATTGATTAATCAGAGTGATAATCAGCTTAGACACTGTGTAGAAACCCATTACTGCAGATGGCATGAAAGAATCTCCACTGACTTCCCTCCAGGCTGTTCACTCATCTCTTACCCACGCTCTACGGTACGCCATGCCATTTACCTATGGTACAAATTTCATAAGAAAACATTTAACACTTGTTTCTTTGAGGCTGGTTTGTTTTGCTTAACATAATGACCTTGAGTTTCACCCATTTCTGTCAAACAGCATCTTATTCTTATTTGTGGCTGGTTATCCCACTGTGTATATTCATACCCTGTTTTCTTTATCTAGTCATCCACTGGTGCCAACTAAGCTGTTTTTGTGACTTTGCTGTTGTGAGTAGTGACGTGATAAACATTTGAGGTATAATTTGGGTCATAAGTGCCCCCCCACGCACACACTGGACACCAATCCTAGAGGAGTGATCACTCTCATACAAGGCATAAGGGTGCTTTGGTGTAGTGGAACCCTTAGGAGTTCGCTGCTAGAAGGAGGAAATTCGATCATTTGAAGCATACCTCTTTATTTATTTGGAACTCCAGCCCCTTCTTGTCACCCTCTTTGCTTCTCAGCTGCCATGAAATGTAGAGGCCTTTCTGCCATATCCTTTGGTGATGATACATTGTGTTGTGAGTGTTCCAAAGCAAAAGATACAAGAAATCATTGTAAAACCTCTGAAACTATGGGCCACATTCAAACTTCCTTTATTTAAAGTTCATTACCTCAATACTTTTATCACAATGATGGAACTCTTACTAACGGAACTCCTAATCCAGCAAGTCCATGAACAAAAGTAACTCAGATTGAGTAGATAAGGAAATGGGGTTGAGAAGGAGTCCATCTATGTTAACTACATAGTAGCTCTGACATTAGGTTTTCACATGAGTACTCCCAATACTTGTTTCATTTATGTGAATAAGAAGTGTCAAGAACCTCAGAATCCTTTATGTTTGTGTAGTAGATAATAACCTACTTATCCAGCAGGCAGGGACATTATTAAATAAAATCATCCAGTGCATCTATACGGGAGAGTGCTGTACAATTTGAACAGAGGCACAAGAGATGCTACACAAGTTGCAAATTAGTTGGACTGAAAGATCTCTGTAAATGTGTGTTCTTGAAATGACAGTTTCAATACCCGGTCAAGTGATTTGAGTGATACTCTATGCACAATTCTGACCACAATACCTCTACCAAGTTGAAGAGGGCTAGAATTGTAGCTAGATTTTATGGAAAATAAAAACATTTCAGAATATAATCCAGTCCATAGAATGCCTGAGGCCAGAAGCCTTTCTTTTAGTGGACTATGTAAAACCAGCATTAAGATAGTTACTGTAGGGGTGGGTAGATAATCTCTGACTTTATTGCAACTCCAATTACTCTCTCATTGACCTCCCCTGTGCTATGGCAACACATAATTTCCACAATGGCCAGAAAGAACCTTAAAAGGAATGATAAAAAGGTAGCACCCATTTCCCATAAAATCTTGGCCCATTCCCAAAAAAGACATGAGCATCTTTCCTTTGATAACCTATCCCCCTTCAGTTCCTTTCCCCTAACCTATAATGGGAAGACATTGATTCTCAGACTTTGATGGGCAAGACATTGATTCTCAAGCCATCCACTTTTTACTTTTTGTGATCAAGAATAAAATTCTTTTTTCCTACAATCAATGAAGATTTAGTTACATTATATTTTAGTATTTAATGGGAAAATGCTCTAACATGACCTCTTAAAATGAAGGATTCTACTTCTAATCAGGGTCATCTCAAAGTATAGGAATAGGATGTGGGCTGGTCATTTAGATCTGAATCTCATTGACACTTTAGGCTCCCTCAGGAGAAAGGGGAGTAATTAGGGATTATTAGGAGCTAAGGTCCTAGAGAATCTCTTCCACCAAATATGAAAGTTGAGATTACACAAGTGTAAATTCTCAGTTTTTCATTGCTATAGCAAAGTAATCAAGCCTGGTTCCCTTATAAAGAGAAGAGGTCACTATCTCGCGATGGACCAGTGGGTTGTGTGAGTGCGTGAACGCATACCTACAGACCAGAAGTCACTTCCTCAGGAGCTATTCTCCTTGCTTTTCTTCAGACAGGGTCTCTCGCTGCATCACAGAACCCATCAGTGAGGCTAGGCTGGCCAGCCAGTGAACCACAGGGATCCTCCTGCTTCTGCTTCCCCGGTACTGGAATTATAAGTACACACCAACACACTTGGCCATTTATGTGGATGCTGGGTGTTGAACTCCGGTCCTTGTGCTTGCAAAGCAAGCACTTTATCAACAGAGAGGACTCTCTAGGTCTCAGTTTGCATTTGCTTAAATGTTATCTTGAGAAATTTCTTTTTCAAACAATGATAATGATTAATGAATAATAATAAGTTAATATTTTGAATTAAATTTGGCAAGTATTCTAATAATGTATATTTTAGTACTTTTGATACTTTCGTTGGCTATAATTTTTCTTTCTTTCCATCTCTCTGCTACCTTTCTGTTCAAACAGATTTTTAAAAAATCACAAAATTAACTAGCATCTTCACATGAAAGCCCAAAAGATCAAACTCAGAGCTGTAGCTATAAAGAAGAATCATCTGAGATGAGAAGGTGTGTAGTTGCCTCTAGCCTTAATAATGCGATTCCCACTAGAGAAGAATGTTCACTGGCGCAGCATCTATCAATGCTCCCCATAAACACCACAAGTACCACAGGAATCCATGATCCTCACCCCTCCTACAACCTTAGCGAAAAAATACATTCGTGAAGGGAATATCCAGGCGGCTCATCCTGTCTATTTTTCTAGTCCTTTCCAACACCTCTCTCCCACATGCACACACACACACACTCAACACACCCTTGGCTAGTAGCGCAGTTGTTTTTATTTCAATGGTAAGACATGATTCAGGACAGGAAATGAGAATTCTGTTAGACGAGAAGAACAGCCATCTCATCCCAACAGTGGAGGCACTGCCTTTTCATTTCCAATGACTCATGATTCTTTCTTTCTGGCTTCTTGTAAGAGGGAGGCAAGGAGGGAAAACCTTGTGTTTTGACAAATAAAGAGAAAAGTGTACTATGAAAATCAACTGTAAGAACTGCAAAATCTTTAAGCAATGCATGGATCCAGTTGTGTAAGGCCCTGGTCTGAAAATCTGGTTTATCTTAATTAGTCAATTAATTAAATGAACTATTAATTCATAGAATTCATGTTTGCATTTTCAAAGCGAAGGTTCCAGAACCCGTGACTTGAACTCACTAAACAACAGGCTTCAAAGATTAAAGCAAATGCAACTGTTTCTGAGGTAACATTATGAAGATGATAATGTCCTAGAATTCATTTGTAATGGATAAATGAAGTCATTCAATCTGTTAAAAACTGTGACCTGACAAGAAATGCTAATGAACAGAGCATCATACATATGCAATCTTAGATGAGGAAAGGGTTTGTTTGTACAAAAACATGTGTAGCAGGGAGCAGAGGATGAAAGTTTGAGTTTTGGAAGAGAGGAATTTGCCATTTGGAGCTCCTTCACTCATTCAAGAGCAAGTCAACTCCTTCTGCACTCATACACCAGACCAGGGTGCAGTTTTGCGATGATGGATTTACAATTAATAAAGGCCAGGTACCAAACTCTTAGCACTGAAAGTGTAGCAAAGAAAATTTACAAATTTTATGAAATAGTGTAAAGAAAAAGAAGAGATAACAAAGAAAATCATTGGCGATCACTACTTTAGATTGGGTTCTGAGAAAGTACTCGGTGGGAAAATGCTTTATAAACTGAGACCTCAAGAACGATAATGAAAGAATGGGTAGACAACAAGGCCAAGTTCATGAAGCACACTGGTCTTGAGGCACCTAGCATAGAGAGTCGATAGTCTGAATGAAGGAGAAAGGGTTAAGACTCAAGAGACACAGACGATACAGTCCTTTGTCTGTATGTCATGAGAAAGCAAAATACTCAGATCAGTCTGCAGAGGTCAGAGTGATCGGAGTTTTAAAAGATACCTTTGGATTCTGAGTAGAGACACAACTGAAGAAATAACAAGAGAAGAGGGAGGTAGAGAAGGCTAAGAAGGAGTAGGAGACGAAGATTAGCTTAGTCCAACAGGGAGGCAGTAGCTTAGGGGTTCACAAGTAAAACGACTGACGACAGTTTTGAAAGTGGGACAGATTGTATTTAGGGACAGGCAGATGCTAATATTGTGAGGAACAGAACAAACAACCAGAGATTTTGGTATGATATATACATTGATGGGCTTGTTATTTACTGATGAGAAAATATGGGAACCAAAAATTTGAGTGAGACATAAAATTCAGTATCTGGTCTGTGAAGTTTAAGATGTCTGGGAGGAATTACAGATAGCAGTTAAGGAAAATTTTGTTTGCTAGAGCTATAGAGTTTCCAAAGGAAGAAGGTGTTGAAGAAAGACTGGGAGAGAGCCTTTGATGTACAACCTGCAGTAAAATCTTTAGTAAAGGATGCAAACGGTGAGATTAATGATCTGCCATTCCTTGCCAGGATATATCCAAATGATGGCTAACATTTCTGACTGAGATAGTAACTCCTGCAGAAAATCGAAGGACTGGTATGGTGGAATATTAGAGATATTTGGAGAGAATGTTAGGGACAAGAAAAGTCAAACGGAACTACCCAGAACTAAATACAGAGGATAAAAAGGGAATATGCTCGGTGATTTGGAGAATATAGTGACTAAACTATGGCTATATGAAGTTGGAGTACTACAAGAAGACAGAAACATACAGAGCATTACCTGAAAAGACAAAGATAGACATCTCCAAAACTGATAGAGCATCTCTAGGACCAAAATTCTCCCAAGTCCCAAGGAGGTTTACAAAGATAGACAAAAAAATTACAGAAAATATACACAAAATATTAAAGAAAAATAAGACAGTTCCTGAAAGATTGTGTTTAAAGGAAGAAAAAACCTAACTGACAGCTTACTTCTTCACGCAAAAGCAGAAAATAAAGAATCTATGGTAGGAGACTGTCCAAGTTCTTAATAAAATGATTCAATCTAGGATATACTCAACAAATGAATGATCACAATAAAAGGGAAAATACGGTTATTTTAAAAAAAATTAAAATGATAACTGGTAGGTTGGAGTCAGAAAATGGGGCTTGACTGTTTCCGAAGGCCTTCCATAGTCTGAGGCTAGCAGTATGGATTAATACTGGATGCTAGAAGCAAGGCTTTCAAGCCCCATCTCTAGGGAAGCCCCTAGAATACTGGTGAATGTGATTGCAGGTGGCTCTCACCTGGAAGCCCAGCAACTGGGAAACTGAGACAGGAAGACAGCAAGTTAGAGTCCGTTGCATAGTTAGCATTACTGTGTCTAACTAAAAGAAAGTAAGTAGAGAGATGGAAATAATGTCAGTGGTGAGAATGAGCCTGTAACCGTGTTCCTTACAGTCACTGAGAACCTACGGTGGACACATTCTAACTAACTGTGCCAAGGGCTTAGAAAACTCACACCAAGTAAGTAAACTCCAAGAACTACAAACTCTTACAAAACTAAATCAAAACAAGAAAAGTAGGATCCTCAGACATTTAAATAAACTGAATTCATAAAAAAAATCTTCCCATATTTACCGCAAATAAATTCTAGACTTCACCAGAAAACTGTACCAAAAAGCCAAGGAAATCTTGATTATCTATTTTACAGAAAACATTACATTTTTTTTAAAAAAAAAGCAGACACCATTTCAATAATTTAATTTTATAAATTCAGCACAACATTATTCTGCAAAATTAGTAACAAGTTTATGAAGAATATTACAGGAAAGGAGACTGTAGGCTACTCTAAGTCATAAACACATACAAAAATTCTAATAAATGGTCTAACAAAGTAATTCACTAATTTATAAACAGGAAAATAGATTAGGACTAAATTGAATTTATTTCAGGAATGCAAAATTGATTTACAATTGGAAATATAATTTAATATAATTTTCATTGTAGAATCAAGTAAGGCAGGCATGGCAACAGGAATGCGAGGCAGAAAGTGCGGGCATGAGAGGATGGTGCTCCTGTTACGCCTGTAGTAACAGTGCAGAGACTAGAGAGGAAGTGGAGTGAGCCTGTAAAACCTCAAGACATGCCTCTGATGATGCCGTTTCCCTGTGCATTCCTCCATGACTCCACAGCCTTCCAAAGTAGCACCACTGTTTGGGGATCAAATGTTCAAACACAGCAGCCTATGTGTGACATTTCACATTTGAGCCTCAATAATATGCAATAAAATAATATGTGCACATGTGTGCATGTGCACACAAATAGCATGGACGTATGCACATGCACACACATACATATACACACAAATAGTGTACACACAGGAGGTACATAAATGAGAAATGAGTGCCATTGCTAGTGTTATTCGCAGATGATAAGATAGTATTGCAAAAGAATCCACAGATATTTAGAATATACCAGTACTAAACAGAAAGTAAAACCCACTTTTTCATTTAAAAACTCATTTCTTATCTGTTACGGGGCCAATTACTCTATTAAAAAAAAGTCTTGTTGTGTTTCTTTTTTTCCCTAGAGTAGTGAGAATGAAATTCAATGATGAAATTCGATCCTTGATGAATAAATGACACTAGGAATCACCATGTTTGTGGCATCAATGAATGAGAAGCCAGTGCCTGGTGCTCATCGCTGCTTATTTTGCCTACTCACTGCCTCTCTTGGAATACTGACTACTGCAGAGTTTCTTGATTTTCCGGTTCTCATTTCTCACCTCGCCAAGTATGCCTTCCTTGCAACTTGGGACAATTTTTTATAAAAATGCACACTATTACTGTTTTCTTAGTCTCTACGCTTCATCTCGTATGTTTTATTTAAACAGAAAAAGGGGAGGTGATGTGGGAGTCCCCTCTGTGTGCTGTGATTACCACTAATGAATGAAGAAACTGCCTTGGCCTAGTTGATAGGGCAGACCTTAGGTAGGCGGAGAAAACCGAAATGAATGCTGGGAGGAAGAGAAGCAGAGTCAGAGAGAAGCCATGGATCCTCTGCCTGAGATGAACGCGGGTTAGAATCTCCAGTAAGCCACTGGCACATGGTGATACACAGATTAATGGAGATGGGTTAAACTAATATGTAAGAGTTAGCCAATAAGAAGTTAGAGCTAATGGCCAAGCAGTGTTTTAATTAATACAGTTTCTGTGTGGTTATTTTGGGTGTAAGCTAGCCGGGCAGCCGGGACAAACAAGGGGCCTGCTCCTTGTAACAGGCTCCCACATCAGAAGTTGAAACTTCCCACGTTCTGATCATCTTTCCCTGCTCCCTGCCTACTCTTACCTCCCTCTGTCATTTATACAAATTATCTGTAATGTCAGAACCCCGGGCTCTTTCTCTTTCCTGGGTTTCTGCTAGTGTGGGGTTGCCTTCCTTACAGAGTCAGTGTGACCTTTCTTACAACTCAGCATTGCATTGAATGTCGATGTAAAGGCCAAACCTCAAACCCTAGTATAAATCTTCAGGGAAAAGATTTTCCTATAAACTCCTGAAGTTTTGTATAGTCACAGTTCAACGCTTCTTAAAGAGTGGTTTGCTTTTTGCATTACATGTGTCAGTGTATATGTAGGGTCTCTCAAGTACTTTCCCAGGGTGAAAAAGAAACAGTATTTTTGAAATCAAAATAATCTCACTTGTCAGTGGTTATGATGCCCTCAGCTTTTGAAGAGATCTGTGAGACAACTTTTATTTCCATATGATGAATGACAAAGTGCACTGTAGAAAATGTCTTTCAAAGACAGACTCTAGCAACAGACTGACACAGGCTGAACGCGCAAGAACTAAACAAATAGAAAGCTGTTATCTGTAGTTAACTTAGAAACTGGGCTCATCCACCCTTGGCTTGGGTCTTCAGAGAACTGGCCTGTGCTACTGCAATTAAATATCTGTTTCTCAAATATATATGGGAAAAAACGGACAATAAAAATAAGTGCAAGAAAACACGAGATTATCATTACCTTCTGAGAACGGATCATAATGATCCCCATGATGCCAAGGCTCGGGTTTAGTCTGTTTTAAGCAATGTGTAAGAGAATTATTTTTTGTTTAGTTTCCTGCATCCCTTCCAAGACTTCTTTTCAAAGTACAAGAAGACTGACTGGCTGGAACAAAGCAAGGATGGGCCCATTATTCCCATTACTTCAAAAGTTTCCTTGTACAGAGTGCTGAAAAGTTAATACCTCTAGAGAAAACTAATCAGAAGCATGTCTGTTCGATAGGAATGAGATGCTCTGGAAATCAGAGACCCAAGAATGACAGCAGCCAGAAAATTATGAATGGTTTTCCAATGGATCACTGCTTGGAAGTGAGGCCAAGAACATTCAGTGTAACAATCAAATCAATGTGCCATGTCACATGTGACATTAAGACCCTGCAATGATGTAATCTCACTGGTGAGGAATTAGGACTGGGTCATGGAAGCACTGGCTTGTCATTGTGGGATTAAGTGTTGACAAAACATGAAGCTAGCTGTCACTATTTCTCTTTTGTAAGAAGCAAGTGACAGTTATCGTTGAGACTTACCTAAGAGTAAACCTATAGCCCTGCCCCATGGATCGTTAAGTGAACCGACAACATTCTTACTTTCTCCCCAGTCTGATTCTGATCAGAGTTTCATAGTCCACACATAATCAAGTATGATGAGGGTGGGTCTGTGGGGATAACCCCACGGGGCCATCTAGCCAAACACAGCTGCAGAAAACAAGTGGTGCTGTCTGGAAAAATTTGTGATGGACAGGGAATGGGAAAGGCTGCCAAGAAAAATGGTGGATTCCTCATCAGAAACGCTTGCTACAGGGGCCACTCCAGCACAGGGCAGAGCAAAGCAGTGATGACTGGTGCAGCCTGTCCTTGAGGACTTGTCCCTGTTGGGAAGATGAGCCATCAGAGCCATATAATTATTTCCATGGATTTATCTCTGTGAATTTTTTAAAAATGAGTTTTCATGACATGAAATTGGCCTCACATGAGTGCTGTGGATGTCAGCACAGTTCAAAGTCTGGAAAGTGGGGAGTAGTCGGTAGAGTCCATTGGGCTGCTTGCATCCAGCCCTGTCCTCGGTTCACATCAGAGCAGCATCAAATAGCCTTTCATTTTCCTTCCAGAAAAGCCAAGAGTTCTTTTCATTTCATCCATGGAGAGAGAAAAATGAAGATCACCAAAACAAACGTGTCACCATCCACCTCGCCAACAGCAAGTGTGAGAAATAGGATAGTTGCTATAAAGTTGTCACAGGAAGCCCTGAGTGTCTGTGACTTATTGACATTTTAATAACACTGATAACAAGGGCCATTTGCCAGGACAAAGGCATAATTTGCTTTGTCAAGATTTTGTTTGGAGTAGAGAGTATAAATGGTGTAATTATACATAGATATATCTGAGAAGGTATTCTTCAAAGTATAAAGGAGAGTCCAATTAGAGGGGGAAAAAGGCTGACATTCTAATTTTTGGAATTGCAAATAAAATCTTAATTTTACTTATATTGACACCCGTGAAAGCAATGGACTGAGAAAGAATGGGAAGGCCAAAAGTGGAAGGTGCCTAAATCTGTAAATAAAACATGCTCAGTCCATTTAATGTTATTTTCATTTATATGAGTTCAGGTTGACCGCTTGGTATTGGATACTCAATTAGGGGTCTCATCCCTGGGGTAGACTTTTTCTCCCACCCTCAGCAATTTCCTGGATGGTTTTGTCCCTGGGTAGGACCCAGAGTTCTTCCTTCCATGTTCGCATGTCTGTTGGTGTTGCTTTAGCAGCTATGTTATCAAGACATTCTGGATACTATTTGGTCACTTCAGAGTTGATCACATCCCACTAAAGACATCGCCAAGGCCTGACTCACCAAATGCATTCAAGTAGTGACCATAGAGGAAGCTGGAGAGGAGGAGTTAAAGGTGGGAGATGGTATAGCTGAGGAGGGAAGCCCCACCTGAATGCAGGGGGCACTGTCCCCATAATGTGGATCTCGTACTGAGTATAAGGAAAAAAGAGAAAGTGAGCTGAGCACCAGCACATACCTTTCTGTACTCCCTGATTGTGGCTGCCATCTCAGAATCCCGCCACCACAGCCCCACCCACCTAATACTGACTCTGTGCTCTCAGACTGTGAGCCAAAAGAAGTCTCCCCTTAGGTTGTTTTGTCAGGCATCCATCTGGTAATAACAATGTGCAAAGTAAATACTATACTAGAATGTTCATAGATTGGACCAAAGGCAATAGGTTAATTTACCAGAACAGAAAGTAATTTGAAATTTGAGACTTATGGTCACAAGTTTTATGTTAAGACTATGCATCTGTAGACAAGTTATTTTTTATGTGAAGTAATTTCTTTCCCCCCTGTGATAAGTATTTCAGACATGTTTTAAAAGGCTGATATGGAGACTTAGAGTTATGTATATGAAAGCAGTTCATAAAGTGTGGTCTACTATACCCAATACCATTATGTAAAAATAAGCTATTAGAATTATTGAAGAATTAGATTTTGAAACATTAAAGCAAAAATAACATTTATTTTGCATAAGACTTTAATCATTTAAATGCTTATTAACTAAAGGAAAGAATAAATTATTTCTATACTTTCAGATGAAATCGGGCACATGCAGGTTGGTATGTCTGTAGATATTTCCATACCTTTGAATTAAAGATTCCTTTACAAGTCAACATACTACCCCAGTGGTTTCTAACAGGTATTTTGCATAAGCCCAACAATGTTCTAAGTGGCAGCTGTGGATAGCAAGAACCAATTAAACACACAGAGCTCCAGAATTACCACTCAGACTTCAATCAGTGTAAATCTTGATGTAAATGCATGCTGTGGAATAGAATATTTGTTTAACCATGTAAAGATGCATTTGTTTATGCAACATTTGCTTAATTATGCAAGGGTGTGGTGCTTTTGCTTATGATGAATTTGATTAACTGTGTAAAGATGTGATTGTTTCACCTTGCCTGCCTAAGGCACCTGATTGGTCTAGTAAAAAACCAAATGACCAATAGCTTGGCAGGAAAGGGATAGGCAGGAATGACAAGGAGAAAGAAAAGCAGAGCCAGTCACCCAGGGGCCAAGAGCCAACCAGCAGGGGCCAGCCAGTCAGACAGAGAGGAAGCAGGAAAGCTGGACAGACAGAACATAGATGAGGTAACTGAGTCTTGGGGCAGAATATAGATTAGCAGAAATGTATAAATTTAAGTTTTTAAGAAAGCCAGCTAGAAACAAGCCTAAGCTAAGGTTGAGAATTCATAATTAATAATAAGTCTTCATGTCATGATTTGGGGCCTGGCGGTCTAAGAAAATCTGTTGCAAATAGGGACTTCAAACTTGTGAACATTCAGAACAAATGACTTCAGCTCACTTGGAGCTGTGTGTCTCATGAATACCATCCTAAACCCAGAATTTTTGCTATTGTTGTTGTTCACTGTAGTTACATTTTAAGGGCAATGATGGCTGATGTTACTTTTTAACCAACATTCTAAGTCTCAGACTAGTCATGTGAAGAACACACGTTTTGAAACATCTCAAAACTTTACATAAAATCTTTGACTTGTGCTAGTTCAACTTCGGAAGGTAGGGAAGTTTATCCATACAACTAGTTTTTAATTTCAATGGAAGGATTCAAAAGGAAATTATATGAGACATTTGATACTTTGTTACCAAATAGGATTTATGTTAGGAGATTTTGCCCAGCTATGTGTGAACATAAACACTGTCAGCACATTTAAGCTAGATCTAGCACCCAAAGTTATGGCAGTCAAAGGGTAGGGGTGTTAGATGCATTTTAAACTTACAGTTAGTAGTATATCGGGAGGGAGCCCCAATTAAGTAAGGAGATTTTGTACTTTGATGTAAGATTTAAAGGCAATTTCTCTCTGAAAGGATCTGCTGTGTGACAAATGGAAGGCCGTTCGTGGCTCCACTCCATCTTGGTCCCTGCTAATGTCTATACACAATCGCAAGTGGCCAACCAGAAGGAAAAAGAGAATAGTGGGGAAAGCCCTGGATTGGGAGTCAGTTTGGGCAACAACTCACAATACATACTGAAAATGCTTTAGACTTGTAGATGTTTTTGAGGAAATATAGAGAAGATTCTCTCTGTTTCTTTGATTGCAGAAGTTTTATAGTCTGTGTGTTCTGACATTAGCTAAGAAGGTTGCCTAGAAGACTCTAGAAGACTGTAGCTAATGCAAAGTTTCATTCTATCTCATGTGTGCTGTAGGATATAACACATAAAATACATTAACAATTCTTGGGCTTAGAGAAATATATTGGCGATTGACTCAAAGATCTGTCACAATGGCTATAGCTTGCTGTGTTAAAATTTTCTTAGGATGTGATACACACCTCTTTTTACAGAGATCTTAAGAACACTGTAGAGTTTTGAATGAAAACTGATTCCATTAAGAAAACTGTGGGATAATGTTCCTGGTCACCAAATGTTTCATGTCAAAGAGATACCTAGATTAGAATATGGCATCTCTTTGATTTGACCCACAGCATTTCACTGAAGATAAAATGTACTATAGAAGATGTCTGAAAATGCAGAGATTGGCTTGGATGCCTGAAGGGCTATGAACCCAAACTAAACTCTGAAATCTTTATAAATAGAGACTCTGTCCTTCTATGTTCTTTATCTTGGCCCTAAAATAAAAATCCTTTCATCTATTTATAGTTGCGCTGCTCCTATCTTTTTTGTTTATTTAGATGTTGATAAAAGAGCCCTTTGCCTGCTTGTGACTATCATTGCTCACAATTTTAAAACCCAAAATGCTATGAGAAACTCAAACTTCATCCACTCATTAATCTTTGTGTCACTTCATGGGGGATCAGTGTTCAGTCACACACTTCAATTCTGTGTGACTTGCAATATCTACATCTCCTCAATCTGACCTAAATGGCTCCATCTTGGAAATCAATAGAAGGAGGTCATCTGGCTTTACAAGATTTGCTATGTGGTCTTTGGGTAGTCTTTATGGTAAATACCAATCCAGCAAGCAAGCATGAACATTGACCTTTATATTCTTTTGCTAGTACTACAGATATAACTATGAAAGAAAGAAGTATATTTGTCTACCAAGTACACTTGAGACAGTCACTTTTTATTATAAGAGAACACTCCTCAGTGCCTGTCACTAATATTTTTTTCCATTCTTTTCAGTTGAGAATGTTCAGGGAACAACATGTTTCCCGTAAAAAACTAAAATGCCAAAAAGGAAGACAAGTTGGGGAGACTGCTCCACTGTTAAAAACCATGACAAACAATCACAAATTAATACCACCCATCTGTCAGTCCTGTCAAAAGTCAGCCCTCTTCAAGCTACTCTTCCCTGTAAAGAATGCAAACCTGTGTGTATTCAGAAAACCCTGAATTTCTACATCAGAAATAAGCAGGAAATCCTTAAATAAAAGGTGTTGGAGGCATTTTATTTTCTCCCAATGAATTAGGGCACTTCTGGGACATCAAAAAGTCGTTATATTTGGTCATCTTTGGGATTTCCCTTTGAAGTGGTACAATTAGCAGCATCCAAGGAAATTAGCAATATCTGAGGAAATGTGAGCCTGGCAGCCTGTGATCATCTCCCTTGAATGTGTTTCATTGAGTTCCCAGGGTTATTCCATTAGGATGCTGGCCTTCAACCTGTCATCCACAGGTAACTGTTTCCAGCTCGTATATACATCCTTTCTCCCAGAGCTCAACTCGCTATCTCCTCCATTCTGTGTTGTGGGTCCCCATATGCTGGCCATGCTACCCAGAGTCAGCTCAGAGCTGCTTCATCTCTACAGCCTCCACAGTGTGTTATGGTCTTCTGTGCTCCTAGGCACTCTATCCTGAATCAGCTGTGTTTCACTCCTAACTCCTACTGCCTCCATTACATGTTAAGAATCCCTATGTCTAATTCATTGCTGTTAATCACCAAGAACTAAGGAACCATGCTATTGATTATATTGTTCAGAGAAAATCACTCCAAACTTATAACAGCATTTCCAATTCAAACATGTAATCATACTTTTTTCAGTTTTACGTTTTTATTTCTTTCTCTTACAGAGAAAATATTGGCTAGTAATTATTTTGACAAATTTATGTTCTAGCGTCATTCTTTCTATATTACATAAGGTATGCACAGATACAATAGATTTAAAACAATAGTGGTAATGCTATTAATATCTTATGGTCACTATGTTAGTTTAATATATTTAAGTTTGTTTTGGGGTACAACTCACTATATACTGGGAACGTATGGACAAACTGTTCAGCTCTCACTCAGTATCAAAGTTTCTCTTGCAGCAGAAAGACACCACATTGTCAAAATGAAGAGAACAACTGGCCACGGGGTGTCCATCCCCAGGAGACATGTCTACAATGCAACTCCTGAGCCTAAGGCTCATGGAACATCAAGGAAGAGTGGGACTGAGCCACAGGTTCAGTAAATCTGCTATGAGATTGTGACTCTTAAAAATGACAGAGGAGCTTCGTCAAAGACACCTCAACAATACGGCTGCCTCTCTGAACTTTCAACAATACGGCTGCCTTTCTGAACTTCTAATGTGGAAGGGGGAGCACCTCATGAAGCCCTATCCCTAGACCAAGAACTACACGCAGCTAGGAAATGTTGAGACGGGGGAATTAGTCTTCCCCGGGCACTAGTCCTCACATGTGTGTGTGTGTTTCAGTGTGTGTGTGTTTCAGTGTGTGTGTGTGTGTGTGTGTGTGTGTGTATTGCAGCAGTATCAAAGATAAAGAAGCCATAATTTCAGAGGGAATAGGATGATGCATGGGAGGGGTTGGAGAAGGAAAAGGAATTGGAGAAATAATCTAAGTATTCTTTAATTAATATGAGGTAAAATACAAAAGCTTAGTTGAAACTTGGAGTTGTGGTTACATGTAGAGTAATGTTAGGGGGCTCTGTCCTTACCACATTATGTGCTAATATGAGTACTGTCAGTATGTCTTCTGGGGTGTGAAGAACAAGTAATAAAATGAAGGCAGCTAACACCAACACTGAAAGAATGGTTATAACACAGCCATTCTCTCCTTCACAAAAGCCTGCCTTTGGGCTTTCTTGGAGGCTTCAGGGTTACCTGGAGAATCTTTTTCAAAAACTATGAACCTAGCTATGTTTCTTTTAATCTAATGTCATACATATTTTATATATAAAAAATATATGGTGCATTTGTGTGTGTATGTGAGGGGGCAGAAGTGTACCTCAGATGTCTTTCTTAATTACTTTCTACCTTAGTTTTTGAGACAGCATCACTGAACTTGAAGCTCACTGATTAGGCCAGACTGACTGGCCAGCAAGCCCCAAGGATCCTCACAATTGTTTCAACCTCACCACCCCTGGGATAATAGGCATATGCTGCCCCATATGATTTCTGTTTATGTAGATGCTGGAGGGATGAAGCTATGTCCTCATACCAAGTGCTTTTCTGGATGAGCCATTTCTTTTTAGTCTATAACCATCACACATCTTGACAAACCCTTCCATACAGAGAAAGAGGCACAACATATTCAGTATCCAAGGCAGTTAAAGTTGAAGCATTGAAACAGACATGTTAGAAGGTGGTGGTGCCATCTAGCTGCTGCAATGATGAGACATTATTTATTGTTATAAACTCCTAGAAGAAAGAAAATGTTACCATGGTAAAGCTACTTGAAAGAAATCAGTTTCTAGTTTCTATATGTGTTTCAATCACCTTGGCACAATTAGAGTTAGTAATAGGGTGTATAGATAAATTCCTCACATATTAATGCTTATACAGATACATGTTGAGCAGATATGAAGACAACATTCAGTTTCCATTATCCTCTCCCACCAAAATATCCATGGTAGAACTATGAATTATATTTAAACTATAACATATAGTAGGCATTCAATCACTCTATTTATTTGTAATAGATTTTATCTCTTTCTTTTTCTAATCATAAAGAACATTTCAATAACCATTTTCATCTACATCTATTTTTTGTTAGAGAATTTAATATATTCATATAACATGTCTTGATCAAATCTACCCCCTTCCCTCCACTCCAAATCTTCTTCTATCCCCACTATCATTTTTCCTTTGCAACTTCATGTGCTCTTTAAAAATACAATACTGAATCCACTTAGTGCTGCTGTATGTGAGTGTAGCATCACCCACTGCAGTGTGGGCAGCCTCTGGGGCCACAGTCCTGATATATGCAGGATGCTGGTTCCCCCATCATCCCACCAAGTGACTATAGCTCCTCAGCTCAGGATGGGACTTTGTGAGCACCTCCCCATCCATTCTGGAATTTGATGGCTTGATCTTGTGCAGGTCCTGTGCATGCAATACCAACCATTGTGAGTTCATGTGTAAAATAAGCATCCTTATCATGTCTGTAAAACACTAGTTCAATACAAGCATCTTATATTACATCCCAAACACAAGTTTCCCTTACACTAATACGAAATAAATAAAATTTTAAAAATGAAGCCAGCCAACAAGATTGCTAAGTGAAATTATGTTTATTTCCAAGAGGAATAAATATTTCTAGATTTTTTTCCATAATAATCTATTCACAATTTAGCATATACTTACAGTGTGTTTGTTGCCCAGTGCCATTCTATACATAGTAAGATAAATGACTAAAGCAGACAAAACTTTTATCTTAATGCAGTGCAAAATTACTGACAAGACAGTACACAATCAATCAATTATCCAGCCAATGATATTTCAGATGAAGATAAATAAAGACCAGAAAGGGAAGGAAATGGAGTGTATCTCTGAAAAGAGAGTGAAATTCCAAATAGAATAGTCAAGGAAGGCTTCATTCTGAGTGCAATTGGAAACAAGTGCAATGTCTAAGGTGAACACACATGAGCTTTTCAAAGAACATCAGTGACCCTGTGTTAGGAGCCCGAGCATGGCGGAAGACTATGTGAGGCTGAGTAGGCTGGCCAGTATTATGGACACACCATCCCATACCTCTTGGCTCCTACAAGCATATCCAGTCATTCCTAGGTAATCTCTAGAGACTGGTGCCAGGACACTTCTCCCCAATATCAGAATTTGTAGATGTCCAAATTCCCTTAGATAGAATGGTATAGCATTTACACCTAACCCAAATTCATTCTCCTACATCCATGGGCATTTCCTTCCTGGTCCTTCACTACCCAAGATCATCTCTCCTCTTCTCTCTTACTTGTAGTGTTAGAGATCAAACCAATGACCCAGTAGAGTTAACCAGTTACTCTACTAACAAACCATATTCACCAGCACTCTGCATGTCTTAAATCGTGCTTGGTTAAATCTAAGGATGTGGAACCTGTATATACAAAGCATGAGCTGAGCTTACAGGACTTTTGTGTGTTCCTGTGTGTGAATTGCCCCTCAGGGTGAAGTCACATATAAAGACACATGTCCCATGCATTGTCCTTATAGGAAATTAATGAAGTAGTCTCCTGTGAGGATGCTAAGAGAATGAGAAACAAAATGTGTAGCTTTAAAAAAAAAAGGCTGAAGTATGCCTCATGAATTTATGTTAATAGCAGTAGGGTTGGAGGTGGGAGCACACTGAAACATGCATAGAATCCCAGAGTAAGGAATGTTGATAGGGAAGGTCACAGAGTTGACGTGAAGACACTAAAACCAGCAGAGTCAAACCTCTTTTTCAAAATGTTTCATAAGATCAACCCTTATAAAAATGACAACCTTCACTATTGAAGGTGACTGTTCTGAATAACTGTAACAATTGCTTTCTGTTGTGCCAGCCTTATTTGGGTAACCAATGAAGATGGGGAAACGTCACAAGGTCCCACCACTCAATATACGTTAAGCAACACTACAGGGATTCAGTATGGGTGTGTGTGTGTGTGCGCGTGCGTGCGTGTGTGTATGAGTGCATGTGAGTGTGTGTGTGTGTGTATAATAATTAAAGGATAAGAGGTGTATAGTTTGAGACAGAGCGGTGACTATGGAAGGGGCTGGAGGGGAGGGAGAAGAGTGAGCATGGTGTAAACACGGCACTCGCATAGGATGTTCTTTTATTTTTTTTAAATATTCTTTTTTTTTCATTCAAAAAAATTTACACTTCCTCCCCTTCTCCCAGTCCCCTCCTGCTCCCCCACTAACTCTCCTCCCTCCCCCTGCTTCCTTAAGAGGGGGCAGGGTACCCTGCCCTGTGGAAAGCCCAAGGCCCTCCCCTCTCCATCCTGGCCTAGGAAGGTATGCATCCAAATAGACTAGATTCCCCAAAAGCTACTACATGCAGAAGAGATAGGTCCCAGTGCCATTATCATTGGCTTCTCAGTCTGCCCCCAT